>VYZM01012180.1:132915-153800 GCA_013398915.1 Dromas ardeola | reverse complement strand
CTCTCCTCTCCTCTCCTCTCCTCTGTCCTCTGGTGGCTGTTGGCTGACAGGTGGCTGAGGGGCTGCTCCACAGCATAGCTCCCATTGCTTGCCATCTCCCAGTATCTGCAGCAGTGATTTTAAGCAATGCTTAAAGCTAACTGCAAGAAGAGATTGAGCTCTCACAACACAAGCCGGGGAGGCAGTAGGGCTCTCCCTAGACACGGAGCTGAGGTCAGCGAGGAAAGTGATCTTGGTGTAAAAGTTCTGCAATTCACAGGAAGGATCTACAGGTTTACTCACGGGATAATTCATGGAAAACAACCAACAAAAAGTGTGAGCAACAGCAGTATCTACAAACAGAGAAGTGGCTCTCCAGCAGACTTTCCCCAGCACCTGACAGTACGAAAATTAGATAGACAAGCATTTAATGTATTTTCATTTAAGCCATGTCTTCACCTTCTGTAGATTACAACCAAGCACTTTTTAACCAAAATCTTGCTTCCTCTTCTCCCAGTTCAAGTTCAGCAGAACCACCACAACCCCAGTGAGTGGAAAGGGAATGAAGGTCTGCTCAACGTAGGCAAATCCTTAGTGCAGCTAGAATAGAAGGCACTAATCTGGTCTCCTGTGTCTCACAGGATAGCTATGGGTATACCTTCCAAAGGCATTGCAATTCACTCTCCCACTGTTCAGATTAAATCATCTATTGCTGGAGAAAACCTTCTCCTACTGATACTTACATAAAATCACTTTTGTTTCAAGAAATTTTTTGTGCCAAAGTAGCAGGATCATGAAAAAGAGCACAGCCTGTCTCATGGAAGGAGAATGAGCAGGCTAGGAAGGGATTTATTTACTTCATTTGAAATTGGTTTCCCCATCCAGAATAAACCTCCACCTCTGAACATCATATATAATGGCAAGTTTTAGTGGTCGTTTTGGCAGTGTTGGGTTGATGGTTGAACTCGATGATCTTAAAGGTCCCTTCCAACCTAGACAATTCTATGATTTTGTGAACATAGCCTAGAGGGGCTAGTATAGCCTTAGCTGTGCATGACAGTACGCAAATAGCACCACAGATTGCTGGCTGGAGGAAGCAAAAACTTATTCCCAGTGAATGCAAGAGCATTTCCTTCTCCTCCCCGTGGAAACAGAACCTAGCTCCTTAACTTAGACAATGCCTCCAAGTCCCTTAAGGTGTTTCCACAAGTATCAATGCAATTACCTTAAACAGTTTTTTTCTTTTCTTTCCCCCCACCCCCGAAACTATAATCTGAAGGACAGGTAGACATAGCCACTCGGTTTTATTTTGAGAAAAGGCTTTTGAGAATAGGAAGGAGAAAAAAGGAGAAGCTGGTGCTGCAAAAAAATCCTTATCCTATCAGGCATTTCTGGGAAGGAGGAGGGAGGACAGCTTTTAAAGCCATGCCTATGGCTGCATGTAAGGGATAGTTCTCAAAGGATTCCCTTAATCAGATTCTGCAGAAGATAGGCTGTCTCTCTGTAATTCACTCCATGTCTTATTCTAAGGCCATATGCTGTGGTCACATGAAGATTTACAGTCTCAAATTTACTGGCCTCAGAGAATCTAGAAGAATTATGCAAGAAATCATGTTCCATGATAACTGAGGCCTCACACAGCCGTGCTTTCTGAAGACTGCTTCTAACTCGATATATGGCCCCTCTAGGGCTTTGTAAGCCCTTCTGGGGAAGAGGGAAGGGGAGAAAAAGGGGGAGCTGCTGATCATTGCCATATGTGAGAAGCATCCCTGTCTGCACGTGGGTGTGACGTCCGTGTTATCACAGAGGCTGAGCTCTGCATGGCCCCCCCTGTTTCCTGTTTCCAGTCAGCAACTTGCTGCTGGAGCAGGAATCCCATATTGCTCTGTACTGCAGTTACAAAAGAGGAAAATGATGGCCAGCGGAGGGGGAAGGGGTGGGGGAAATCCTCTTAAATAGCCATGTAGGATGTCTGGGCAGGGATGTGAGCCAGGAGTCCTCAGAGGCAGTAGAATAAGTGGGAGTTTAGCAAACAACCATTTTCTTTCTTTGACGAGTGTTCCTCAGAGACCTCAGCACTCCAGTTCTCAGAGCTAATTTTAGCTATTTTTGGTTGGCCTGTTCCTAATGTCCCTTTCCTATCTCTCACACACACTGAACCTTGGGATACTCTCTGTGGGCTGACAGATGACATGAAAACCTGTAATCTGCAGGTCAAATGCCAAAAATTAAGTGGGATCAGAAACTGGAAGCACAATTTGCTTTTTTCCAAATAAGGGAGATATGTTCATATTATAAGTTCTTAGCATACCAAGTTTGTGGGGTTTTTTAAAGCATATGAAGGGAATGACTTATTCTTGAAAATTTTGTGGTAACCACCAAAGATGTTATCATCCCATGGGCACTGCCTTTCCTATGCAGACTATGACTGACATGCTTTCATTATTTATTGGCACTGCTCTTCTGTAGGAAAACCAAAACCACATTGTCCCAAACACTGTACTGATATATAACAGGCGGAGCGAGTCCCTGCCAAAGGGCATAGAGTACATGTTAGGGAGGGTTCAAGATGAACACAGTGGCAATAAAACTGTGCTGTCAGGAGTGAAGGAGCTTGCAGCATGTGGCATTCATACTGTAGGTGCCATGTTCATGGAAGTCTGAGTCTTATCTGCTTTACACTCCTGTGACGATTTGTCAATGTAAATAATAAAACACAAAATTTGCTATAAAGTCTGTGATGAATCTGATGTCCAGAGGCACCACAGGGTACAAAAGGAAGGTACTATTTCAACCAAATTTTCCCAGAAACATGAGCAACAGGTGGCAGTTTTTCTTCCCCTAAGTTTCTTGAGGATTCCCTCTCATGATCTCCGTTTCTCTCCACATACAAATCTATAGAGGATACTCTTCTGGCCAAAAGTATATGCTCAGGGTGATGTATGTGTGGGACTAGGGACAGTAAAAGGGCATATGGACCCTTAAAGGGATCTGGAAGAGGAGCTGGCACCGCTCTGTTAAGAAAACTAAGTCCAGGGCCTGGGAATCAGATCAGTACCCTTGTTTTCACTTGATAGATTTAAGAAGGCTTTGAGTCAGGTGAGGAATCCTGGGAAGCAGTTTAGGAGGAGAAAAAGGTAGTTATTATTCCCCGCAAGGACAGGAAAGCACTATTCCTCGAGCTGACAGAGGCCACATTTATGTTCTTAATTGGGCAAACTGCCCCGGTTTTGTGTTGGACCCTAAATAAAAAGACTGACTTTTCCCTAGTGCTACAAGACTGTCTGTAGCACTCTGCTCTGGCTGGCAGGAAGCGGTCAGTTTGCATATCAAACAGACCTAATGAACCGCCCATCGCTCTCCTTCGCGCCCTGCCAGTATTTCCCAGGTGAGGCTACGCTGCACAAGGAGCCATCTGCCACTCTACAGAGTCCCAGCCAGGACGCTGTAGCCAGCATCACTGGTAGCAGAGGCATAGACAGGCCGCTTGCAGTAGGAAGAAGCCCCCAGCAGTGAGCACATCACATGTGGGGGCACAGGGGCCATCTCATGTTGGTTCCGGCTTCCCACAGATTCCTGAGAGCTCTGCTGGTTGATGCCCTTCATTTTTAAGAGCAGTGTTGGTGGCTTTTTTCACTTTTGGGTAGAGGTAAGTCCCGTCCAATCTGAATGAATGGGTAGGGGAACATCCTCCCCACACACACGATCTACAGGTTTTCCTAATAATCCTTGGGCAGACGGACACAGTCCTGTGAGTCCTTGAAACTCTATCCGCTTTGGAAGCGTAGCGGGTGTGGTGCTGTGGACATGGCCAGATATATGTGTTGCCCTTTACAGAGAAGCTCACTGTCCTTCGAAGACTGAATATCAACAAAATCCTTCCTGTGGGGACTTCCAGCTCTGCTCGAGCCAGATGTAAATTCCTTTGAGGCTGAGACTAAGAAAACTGGAATCCTGGGAGGACCTTGGTACAGTCCCAAAACCATTTCCACTGAACCTTCCCAAAAATATGGTTTCTCTGACCCAGGAATGTGAGCTCTGTAACAATGGCAAAGCTGAAGTCCTAGACCATTGGCATTAACTAGTATTAGCTCATTACTTCTCTGTGCTCTGTCTGTCTCATCTAATATGAAAATCATTGTCCCTCTGGGAGACAAACTGTCTTTTTATTCCATTTTTGTGTGGCACCTGGCATGACAGGGATGGTAATATTTGGGTGGGCTGCTACCTCCATATAAACAAATAAAAACATTAGTGGGACTCCAAGTTTCTCTGTTTACTGCTTTTATTTTGGAGCGAATAATCGTAAAGCATCTGAGTTAGCACAGCAAAGCTAACAGCTGCTTCAGCCAGAAAATGGCTGAGCAGGGGGAAAACAGGGACTGGTGTATAAATTTCCATGGCGCAGTGGAACAGAAGCCATGATCTGGTGTGGAATGGCTGAAGCAGGAGATAGCAGAAAGGTAGCTACGTACACAGAGAGCTCCTCAGCAAGTCCCAACAAAGCTGAAAGAAAACTACATTTGCTGTAAGGCAGGTGAAGGTACACTCCTTCAAACCGAGGACAGCCAGCCACCCTGACCACAGGACATACCAGGTGCCCCCTCGCTTGCCAGACGTTGTCGTTTTGCGCTCTGTCCCTCACCATCTGTTTGTCCTTTTTATGGGAGTGGTGCCTACCAGTTGTCACCCTCTGCACGAACCAGTTGAAAAGTTTGGCTACCCCACTGTGACAAGTTTCCTGCACATTTTTTGTGCTTCCTTGCACGATACAATTTTTTTTTCTGAACATTTGCAGACTTCCCCTTTTAAAAGCAGAGGTTCTGGAGGGACGTAACACCTCTTGGAGCAAATGCATTCCCCAAAAGCCTTCCCCATGATGTTGTAGCCCCAATTGTCAACACTCTTCCCTCCAAGGATGGAGAATGGAATCCAGGCCTCCCGCCCCTGCCTGTGGTGTCTCTGAAGCAGTAAAGTCTCCAGCAAGCAGCCAGTCAGAATAGCCACAAGCATGCTGGGAAGGGCATATCACGGGTGGGAAGGAAGAGTGGCTGCACCACATTGTGTTCCAGGCACGTTTTGTTGGCAGATGGTCCCTAAGGGACTATCAGATGCTGACGTATATTTAGGGCAATTTCTGGGCTACTTGAGCTCACGCTGATAGAGGTAAGGCAAAATGATGCAGCTGCAGCCAGCTCCTCGGGGCTCTCCTCCTTTCCACCTCTTGTCAGTAAAGTCTGAGCTGAGCAGAGAACCTAGCTCCACATCACACCGCTTTTACTCACTAACTGCGCTGCCTCTTCCTACCTGCCAAAGTAGGAGGGTGGGTGTTTCAGTGAAATCTTCCCTCTTGGGTGAGGAAAAGGCAGATGAAGAACAGCCAAGCGGTGTGCTGTGCTCGCACTCTGCCTTGCATCCTGAAGTAGACTCACAAACTGACATGAGCAATCTTAATCACTTGTGGTCACATGAAATACACACAAGCACTGAAGGGGGGGAGGCTGTCAGGGCTGTTCCCAGCTCTACAGCAGCCCTTTGATGGGATTGGACTTTTTTTTTCTTTTTATTTTTTTTTTTCCCCCCAGATGAGAGGCTGGTCAACACCACCCCTAAACTCACCTCCACCCCCAAACAGCTGTCTTGCCAAAGGGTGGAGAAGCAGACCTCCTGATTGAGGGTGGAGCAGTTTGAAGGGGAGGAAAGCAGTGACTTCACTTTTTATTAAGTAATAGCAGAGCAGGGTGTGCGTCACTGAAAAACAAGAGTTTGGGTGGGAGCAAAGGCTCTCTGCAGCATCTTACACATGGAGCCTTCTCCTTTGTGGGAAATAAGCAGAACACACCACCCCGAAAAGGGAATCCAGAAAATCAAAGATGCAGTAGGTTAGACACCTTATAATCTCATTTAAGGGGATCCAAGAAGAACACCAAGGTGAAAGGGCATGTAATGGCGAAGGTGGTTTGGGCTAGGAAGGATGGAGGAGCATGGGAAAAGATCAAGTCCATGTGAATGGAATAGCATGGGAATAGATTCAAGTCCATGCGAACAAAATGGGAGTGAAAGAACGGGCTGGACACAGCGCCAGGGTGAGGCAGGGCAGGGCAGCATATGGGAAGAGGTTGCCATCTGCTTACCCTGGAAACTGGTCAGACTTGGTTGGAGCACCAATACCACCTCAGCTCAAAACGCCCTGCAGCCTTCTCTTACTCATGTCATTGGCTTGGTGTCTGTAAGAAATCTGAAACTCTTGGAGAGTATCTGGTTTGTCCCTTCCATGGTGCCAACACACCATTTACTACACAAACAGTGCAGCTCTGGCAATTTTTATACCAGGGAGCATTCTTGCCCTGGCAAGGGAATTCTTTGTAGACAGAATGGAGCTCCTCAAGCAGCGCATGGGGAGCAGATGGC
Organism: Dromas ardeola; assembly: GCA_013398915.1. Taxonomy (NCBI): domain Eukaryota; kingdom Metazoa; phylum Chordata; class Aves; order Charadriiformes; family Dromadidae; genus Dromas; species Dromas ardeola. The sequence continues at coordinate 147,410 of VYZM01012180.1, read as the reverse complement.
ACTAGGGTCCATGTACAGATTCCATGGGGGATAAGGGCAGAATAGACAAAGGTGTCTTTCACAGAGAGCTAGCTGCAAGCACACTGCTGTCCTTAGGTTGTTAACAGCCTTTTCTTGGTCCTGTGCTAGTGAACAAGTGTCGTAAGATCTGGATCTATCACCACAAGTAATCCTTTCCCTGCAGCTGACTCCTGCAGGACTGTATGGGCAGCCTCAGGCCAGTCTGTAGCTGCATTCCCTTCTCCCTGATTCAGTTGACTTCTGCCAGACCTGACTACTACTGAAAGAATCTCTCAGGCTTGAGAGTAGCCTGGTATCTTAGAGATGATTCCAGGCTGTTATCACCATCATAAGGGCTAAAAGCAGTCTTAGACTCCAAAGACTGCAAATGTAACAAATATTTTCATACTCCTTATCCTGTTTATACTGCTCTCAAAGAGCAGTCTCCAGAGTGGCCATCAGAACAGAAGCTGTTTCACAGATGGCCATGGGCCGTCTGTAAAAAGCCTGATGGCTCTGGGCAATGCTGATGGCATGATCACAAGGTACCTCTGGCCTCGCTTACGGGGGGACATGAACAAAGCTACTTCTTTCCTCTCCTAGTCCTCCCAGGTGAAACTGGGAACACCTTGACAATATCCTTCAGAGACATGACGGTGTGGGGGCACACCTACCTAGCATTCCTCTAGCTAGCACAGGTACCAAAGTGTAGTGCATCAGTGCTGGCATGTGCTTCGCTTGTTGGATAACTACCTAGGATCTTGCCTGGGCATGTTTGACCTGTCTTGAAGTCCAGGCTGTTACGTTTGGATTTGTGCTACCACATGCTTCACTTGATGGATATTTACCCAGGATCTTGCCTGGGCATGTTTGACCTGTCTTGAAGTCCAGGCTGTTGCATTTGGACTTGTGCTACCACTCAAATGAGTTATTTTATATCTGGTTCCTACACAGCTTCGCATACTGCAACCACACACGGTGAGCAGGTCTCAGATGCAGTCAAGAATTCAGGCTCTGCTTAGCAGAAGAGTAAAAAACTGCTAGGCTGTCAAGTGGTCAGGCCCTTTATCTGTTTTTTTTTTTACCATATGTAAACTGAAACCCCAGTTTCATGGTACCAAGCTCTCAATAGCTCCTCGTGCAGACTTTCCCTAGAGACTCACCAAAGTTGCAAAGAACTCAAACACAACCAATAAGCCGCTTTCCTCACTTCTGCCTCAAGTATATGAAAGAGGGGAAAGATAAAAAATGAAGGAAGAAATAAATATACCCTTTCTGCCAGTGATTGGCAGCTTCAAGGGCAGAGTTCAATTTCTGAGGGTCACAATAAACAGAATTTTGTGTTGCCACTCCCCACCTGAGAAAATTAAATTAACTGAGTGTTCAGAGAGCTCTACTTCCTTGCTCACAAATCATAAATGACTTAGCAGAACAGCACAGTTTTGGAGATAAAGAAGAAAAGGACAAAGGAACATAAACAAAATAACAGGCATCCACCAACTCCCCCAGCAGTACTTGCCAAAGTGCTCTCTCATTGCTTGCTGACACAACTGCTAGAGCAGCTTTCCCCTGCTCTAGAAATGCTACACTCACAGCCGACAGTTTTGGGGTACTGCCACACACCTGCTGGGCAGCAAAGGCTTCTTCAGACCTGGAGCTGATCCGGGGTAGGAACCCCTGACCAGTCCGTCTGGTGTGCTGCTTCTTGTAGCCATTCTAACTCTTGTTAGCGGCTCCTCTTAGTGGCTCCAGCTAAGCACGCGCCATCGCCTGCAGTTCCTGCTAGCCACTCCTAATCCTCAGTGAGTCCTGGCTTTTTGTTGCTCAAAGACAACTTCTTAAACAAACTTTCCTGGCTCTCTAGGTTGCTGTATTTTTAACTGCCAAGACTGCAAATGATTACATGAAGCTAAGGGTGGTCACCTGCTGTGGGCACAGCTAGTCCCAGCTTTTCACACTGAAATTCATATTATCATCATTTTTATTATGAGATTATTGTTATTTTCTTATACAAATCCTCCCACATGTGGTAGCGTATAAAAATCAGAATGTATTAGGCCTGCCTCTAGGATTTTTCAGCTCCTCTTCTCTCCAGCTGAGGCCAGCAGAGCAGTCCTGCCCTTCTATCTCTCCATCCCTCTGGGCCTCCTTGCTGGCAAGCCAACAAAACAGAAAGGAAAAGACAGTGTCCAAGTTAGTTCTTTGTGTCTTGCTGTCAGCCTGAGCATCTCATCAGGATTCACCAAAAAATAATAGCTGTCCTATGTAAGCCTGAAGACAATCCTCTGCTTATAACAATTTAAGATCCTACTGTTATATCTGTGTCGCAAACAAATGAACTCAGAAAGGCTAAGAGATGCTGATGAATTTGTGACCAGTTCCAATGCTTTTCCACCCCTTCCCTGTTTTCTTAAAGTAGGCAATATTCCCTTCTCAAACCGGGGAATTAGTAACACTAATGACGGGATGTATCATCCCTGCACGCTGAGCGTGACTCACAAAATCAGTATGGCCCGAGCAGCTGAGAGGAACAATGCAGTGTGTTCTCAGTTACTCTTTTTGGCTGCGCCATCGCTGGAGCCCAGAACAAGGGCAATGATGTCATGGCCATAGGGTTGATGTGTAAGTAACATATACAGCGCTACAAGCTCTCTGTGATCTATTACTTCCACATTAATGTAACTTAGGGCATATATACACAATTAGTTGCCAGAGCCAAGAAAAAGTCATTTGGAACAGATTATTTTGTTTCAGGCTTTTAACAAAAATACTTCTCAGTCCCAACAGGCTAGTTCTGGAGAGGTAGTACCTAGCTCAACGTTTGGCTATATAATTTAGTCATGACTTCAGCTATAAAGACAAAAGTTTGGAATGTAGAAACGGGCAGACAAGAATCCCACTAAGAAATAGCTTACATTTTTCTGACAACTAACCATTGTTGCAAGTATTTACATAAAAAAAGAGTAAGAAAAAGCTCTGAGGCAAAGAAAGAAATTATTCCCAGCTATTTTCAAGAAAGTGACTTTGAAGCCTTTCGTGCACTTGTATTTGAACAAGGCTTTTCTCCATTAGCCTCTGAGGGGGAAGGGATTGTTCCTTCCTTTCAAAAATGTGTTATCTGTATTTAGTGGTCCCTCAAAGGAGCCAGGGCGGGAGGGGGCGTAGAGGCTAAGCATACAGCGACATTGTAATCAGAGGCCAGTCAGTGGGTCACGCAGACAAGCTCGTACTAGCTTTAAACTATCTCGTGTGTGTGCTGATAACCGTAGCCATGGAGTTCACGGTAAAGCTATTAGCAAGCGTACTCCCCTGGGGAACTGGGCAGGTTTTGCTGCCTTCACTGAGCTCTGAGCTGCTGGTAGCCTGAACTTAGTGTGGATGGGACTACGTGAGCTACTGTCTGCTTTCTGCGTGGAGAGCTGTGCCAAGGGTGACAGTTCCCCGCTTTATAAAACTCTTCCCTAATGTACTGCCAGGTGGCTTGCGGGTGCCTCAGGTGACAAGGCCTGCCTGTGTCCCATATTATGGGCCCCTTTCATCATTTGCTGGGCTAAGCCAGGATTCCTCTGCCCAGCAAAACAGGGGAAGCCCTGAGAATTCATAACACGAAATCTTATCTCAAGGGAAAAAAACAGAGGCTTGTGTGTAGAGGCTTGTTGAACTACGCATTCCTGTAATAGTTTCCCAACGTTGAGTACTAATGGGACAGTCACACACTTTGCTGCATGTTCCCAACAGGCTGGAACCTTTATCTGCTGGGCAGGCTGGGGCTGGAGCGCTGCCAACCTCCCTGGAGACCAGCTGTGGCCCCCCCAGGTTCCTGGGCCTCTGCACTGGGCAGTAGATTGGCGGAAGCTGGTGCAAAGCTGCCTGTCCAATTAAATTTGTTATTTTGCAAAAGGATTTAGCTTTGTTTGCTGGTTATTACTAAAGAAAAATCCTAAGCTGGTGCTTTAACCTGTCTTAAACCTTTCACGGGGTGTAAGAATCTGGTTCCTTTTCTTCCAAGTTGTAAACAAGGAGCAAAAACCTAGGAGAAGGCACAGAAAACAAAACAAAACAAAAATATTATTATTACATTCTTTTTACTTTCCAATCAAAAAATATTTTTACATTTCCTGTGCTAAAAGGCTGCCACATCAGAAGTGTTACTGAACTTAGCTTCTGAAAAAAATCTGACAATGGGTCATCAGCCACCGTCTCAAACGTACTCCGGCTCCCACACATACCTGCTGTTTCTTCAGGGATGTGCTAGTAAGCCCATCCAGAAGGGTTTGTAGAATATAAAGCTGATGAGAGATGTTCACATATTTCATATTTTTTTTCCTGTACAAACAAACCAAAGGAAGCCAAATCAAATAAACCACTTATCCCAAAGCAAGCTTTCTATATACAAGATTTGCTCCGGTTTAATTGAGTTTGTGCCTGACTATTAGTTAAAACAATAAAATGTTATCTGTTGAGAAAGTTTTAGGGCAGCAGGACAAAAGTCCTCTACAAAAGAAGAGAACTGTAAATGTTTGAGCACAAAATCTACACTAAAATGCTAGTATGGTTGCAAAGCCAGGAAGTGCCTATAGCGAGTGCCCTTACAAGGGTTGCCACTAAAGTTTTAATTTCCCTTCTCTGAGCCCTGCAATGTAGATCGTTTCTTTCACAGGAGTGTTGCCACAGAATTTCTGCAATTAAAAAAAGTAATATTTCATACTTAGCTTTATCCTTCTGCTCAGTGGATGGACCTAGATCTTCTCTAGTACACAGGATTTAAACCACGCTTTGAGCGCAGAATGACTAAAACCCCTTTTGAGTTCATGGCATTCAGCAAGATACCATATCTAACTGCTTCAGAAACATCAACAAATTTGTTTTCACAGCACTACAGTGGTTATTGTGTATTTTGTAGATGAGAGGCTGCCTGGTAAAAGTGCAGAAGTGCAAAAGATTTTGTGTACCTAATACAGCATGACAAGGTCTTAGTTTTTCACAGTTTCCAGCATGCTGCAGCACTTTATATTCAAAGCACAAAGCCCAGATGCAGTTGCAAGCATTCAGCCCCTCTTGCAAGTCGGCTGTGGTTCAACCATTCAGGGGCTCTGGCTGCAATGCCAGCTTCAATAGCTTGCTCCCTGTCACCAGAGCGTGTGCCTTCCCACCCTTGCCCTAGAGCGAATCAACCCCCCACAACACACACACAGAGCTGTTTGTGGGCCTGTTCTGCAAATAGGATCAGGGAATCAATGCATAATAAAAATAACCCTTCTGGGCCTCAGAGAACAGGCTGGGACTGGAGGGTATGTCAGGCATCCAGAATGCAAGGGATGGCCACGTCACGATCACCCGCGGGAAATCGGGCATGAAGTAACTTGCCCAGTGTCACACTGGAGCTGTGCGGCAGTGCCAGGGACATCGGCCAGCTCTGTAGGGCGGCAGCCCATTGCCTCAGTCCCATGATGACTCTTGCTCCTTCTGCAGTCCCCTGCCTCCTCTGGTGACCACCGCCATCTACTTTCCACAAGGCACGAGGCAGGGGGTACTGCAGAAAACCGTTGTGATGCTTTCACAGCCCTGAGCAGCCCTCAAAGCAGTTTCCTCCTGCCCATAGAGCAAGGGAGTGTCTGCAGAAACAATAGTCTGTGCGCTTTGAAATGGAGACAGCATCATAACCCATCTGCACAAATGTTGCCTGGGTAACTTTAATCCCGGATTTCCTAACTTTTTGAGCGCTGGCACACATAACCATTACAAACATTTTATGCAGGTTTTTTGTGTGCGATGTGTGTCCTCATTAAAAGTAACCTGGAGTACAAGAAGAATAAGTAAGGGAGGAGATAGCTATCTAGGCAATGCCAAAGATGGGAACAAATGCTTTCTCCGTGCTCTTTCTGCTAGATTATTTGGAGATAAAGGAATTTGGAATGATTGCCAGCAAAGGCTCCCCACTCTCAGAAGCTGATTGTTGTTGTTAACTGCAGAGTTGAACTACCTGTTAGTTACTCAACATGCAAAGTGGTATTTTTTATTGGGAGTGAGATGGTTGCTGTGGTGTTTAGCACAGGCTCCTTCCTCACCCATGACCAATGCAAATACGTGAATCTTTGACTCTGTTGGACATGCAAAGCATGCATGACAGGCTTTGCTCCGCATCACTGCCTAGCAAAATCCTGTTTTTTTTTTCTCTTGTAAGCAGATATACATAAAAAGGCAACAGTTCCTCTTCAAGTATTGCCATCACTAGGATGGTCTGGGAGATGCCACTACTGACAGGTCTGTCTAGCTCCTTCCAGTAGAACCCAGTCCCAGGCATAAGCTAGAGAATTCTCAAGGCCATTTTGACAGCTGCATTATACATGGGATATCCTCATGTCTCCCGTTTCCTTACCTGAGACCATTTCAGCAAAGGATGGGACAGCAGTGCCATTCACTTTGCTTATATTCCTGTGCACTGAGATAACTCTTCACCAGTTCATTGTATCAGCTTTAGTGAAGATTCACGTAACTAGTGGCACAGAGTCAACTATCGGAGGGGGCAAAACCTGGCACAGAAAGACTAACTGTTGTGAAATTCACTAAAATAACAGACTCAAGCTCCAGCTGGGTCATCCTTAAAATTGTCTTTTCTGGCTTCCTTCTTTCATTGCATTAGATCCAAGCTCCTCGTTCTCAGTTTTTAGGCTCAGAATATCTGTGCCTTCCTGCTCCCAGTACTACCCCAGTCTACCTTTGTTTTTTTCGGAAGTACCTTCTGAGGCTTACACTTTTCTCTTTGTGCTGTGCTCCTTCTTCCTCTCCCACTCCAGAATCCATGGGACAGACTCAGCCACGGCCTACTAGCTATCCTAAGGGTCCCATGCAGTAGAAAGTCATTGTGGGGCACACTGTATTGAGGCAAAGTGAGAGGAACCCACTTTCTGGAAGATTATCTGCAGTTAGCAGAAAGGATGCACATCCAGGCTAATCCAGGAACATACCAATCCCACTTATTCTGAGCCATGCTGTTTCTTGTCAAAAAAATTCCTATTGGGTGGCAGCTGCATCATTAAATGTGTATTATCCTACATGGGAGATTTTTTTATACTTTTTCCACCTGGAACAGGTAGCTCTTATTTCCCATACAATATGCAGCCTTCTTGTTCTCTTTCCAGAAGCTCCTTAAAAGCCCTGACCAACAGTTTTCCACTCTGACACGCCCTTAGCCTGGATTTTCTTGTTGTTATATCTGTCCTTACAGTCTGCAAGATACTGAAAGGCAAGCTTGATACTTGGGTTTTCTGTAATGACCTCTCTGTACGTATTTCTGTGTTAGTGATAATAGCCATAAAGATAATAATGCAAATAGCAGGAATAATGATAACTGTAAGGTGAGTGGTAGAATTACTCTTGAAATCAGCCTTAAATTTGAACAAAATGTAGTAATATTCCTTCTGGAGAAGCCAGAAGCACTCTCCTCTTGCAGGATGAAAGGAGCTGAGGAATGTGCTGGTTGGCACCGAATCCCTGTCCTCTTGGGTCTTTAATGGGTTTCCTGCTCCCGTAGGTTCAAAGAGCAATTACAGTCTCCAGCAAAAGTACAGCAAATGGAAAACAGATTCTTTGGCTCTCACTAAAATGCCAAGAGAATAAGTAACGAAAAGGTGGAGGACTCAAAGTCACTTCATTGCAGCGGTTTACTGCGCTGAAGGGAAATTTCCCTCCCTTCACCCCCAAGGCCAGAGGAAGTCCCTACCATGGGAGGTACATGGTGGGAACCCAATGACAAAGCTGTGTTCACACCCATCTCCCGGGAGGGGCTTATCTTGGAGGGGAGAAATGATACCAGACTGCTGGAAACTACCTCTGGGTCCAACTCCTTCACTTCCTTGCTGGGGGGTTATTTTGTGCCTTTGAATTGACCATCAGAGAGGAACAAAAGCAAGGCCTCGGGAGATGGGAAGGTGGCAATGGTAGGGCATCTTCCTTCACTACAGCAAGTCATCGTAAGGGTATATGGAGGTATATATCTGGCACAAGGCAGCTGGATAAACAGAAATAGGGGCTAACTGAGGAACCAGCCCTGGCTATCACCTGCCTGACAGGGGCAAAACTTGTTAGCTCATCCAGGGAAAACACCCACGTGCCCTGTGCAGAGAAGGAAAGTCGTGAAGATGAGCGATGGAATAGGCAAAAGGCCCCCAGACCCAGGATAATCCTTCCAGAGAGCTGTTGGATGTATGTAGCACAGGGGGTTAATACATCCAGAGAGATTAGTGGGCATGAGTGCTGTGAGCTGCATACTAATCTCCTGTGAAGCTCTGCGTAGGCCACACAAGATGGCCTCCAACAGGGCAGCATCGCCCAAGCGTTTTCTCAGGGGTCTGCGCGGTCAAGCGCTTAAGGTTGAAAATGAAATCCACAGGTACAGCAGGACTGGATTTAGGAGCAGAAGAGCACATGTTTTTTTCAGATGAGGGCTTTGGTATAATAAAAAATACGCGTAGTCCAGGTTTAATTAACAGAAGGTAGTGTAAGTACATTGTCAGTACAAAAGGCAGCCTTGCGTAGTTCTCTCCTACACCTGGCTCTAGGAAATGCATTCCTGTGATCAGTAGCGCCTGCACTATTAACACACCACAGCACCAGCATGTTGTGAGAGAGGCTTCTCTTCCCTCTCTGAGAAGACCTATTGCTTTACCAGTGGGTTTCTGATCTGGTATTCAGTAAACCATGCCACAGAGGGGAAACTAAATAAGCCTCTCTGAAGTGAAAAGCCCTTCAAGTTGCTTTGCATCATGTTTCGTTTCCACCTCAGATTACTTGAGATTAAATCCTATCACGGATGGCAGAGAGAAATAACTAGTAAGTCTGAGCATCAGCAATAATACCAACTTTGTGCTCAAACAAGGATGTTCAGTATCCAGTGACAGTACAAGTAGGTCACCCAGTCGGCTTAGCAACCGGAGGAACTTCTCCGCTAGAACTTACTTCTGGCACTGTTCAGTCATACCACACACATATGGGATGTAGCTCAACCCTGTAATTTCCCAGGTGTAGAGAGGAAACTGTATCCTCATAACTACACCATTGTGACGTAATAATTGCTAAGGATTTCCTTGGTCATCTTATATTACAAATTGATGCTTCCTCTAGTTTTCCTTACTGTCTACAGAGGAAGAAGTAATCCATTCTCTCCTTACAGTATGGATGTGTAATTCCCCTTAACCTAACAGGAACCAAAAAGACATTGAACCCTAAAGAGGAGTGGTAAGGAAGAGATGAATAAAAGGCCCCCTTATAAAAGCTCTGACCTGGATGCGCGAGGTGGTTTTGATCTCTGACCTCCTGCTAACGGACATGGACTACAGGCATAGAGTTTGGATATGAAAGATCTGAATCCAGAGCCATGCACATTTGGGCAGGGCATGTCTTTGGTTTGGCCCCATCTTTTTCACACCAGGAAGAAGGACTTGCAGCCAAAGCAAAATTAAAGATGGATCGATTTAATTTGTTCATCTTTTGAAACTCTTCCAATCTATCTGGGGTAGGGCGAGAGGGCTGTTGTAATTAAATATTATGAGGGAATGCCAAGCAATTTTTTCTGAGACGAAGATATTTTGAATTAACAGGTTTGGACAACATAAAGTGAAAGTGGCCTTTTCACACTATAGTTTGTTTGGCTCTGTAGACACTAGCTACCAGTATCAGCTTCACTGTTTCTCTACCCCAGGCCTCATGCCTTCTCCTTAAACTGCACAATCAACCTAAATTTCAGTTTCTGTAGGTAAGGAAAGAAGCAAAGTCAGAATGGAAAGGGAAAAGTAACAGTTTTGGAGCTTCCAGTACAACAGAACCACCTGTCTTCCGTGAATGCCTAATTCCTGGTTGAACATGGTCTTTCCTTTATCAACCCCATACTGTTGCATACAGTCTTTTTAATGAATCAATATGCATGAATTTAGGAAATAATTCCCCCGGTGCTGCTTTAGAAATGTCTAGTAATGGTAAAGCTTTACTACCTTCTGGTCTCTTCAGTGCCAAGGTTGGAAAAAAGGACTTCTAGGTGGGTTGAAAATCAGCTGGACCCCAAGACTGAAAGGGTAACAATGATCAAGGGCTTGGCATCTGCTCACAGCCAGTAACACATGGTGTATTCCAGAGGCTGATTCTGCAGTCCATATACTTCAATCTTCAACAGCAACCTGGATAAGAGAGAAGCTTTAGCTCAGCATATATGTGAAAGATGCAAAATTATGACAGCTGACTGACACAATGAATGACATCTTCAATTGAGATGGACCTCAAACACCTAAGGATTGCACCAACAGAAACCTCATGAAGTCCAGTAGAGAGAAATGCAAGGTTCTGCAGAATGACTCCTTGCATCCCTACAAGCTGAGAGTGAACTGGATGAGTGACGGGGCTGCTGAAAATTATCAGGAGGTTACAGTGGATGCCAGATCCAATGAGCTGACAGCGCATTGTCACTGTAAGGCAGCTGTGTTCTGTGCACATTAGGAGGCGCATGGCTGGAAGGAAAGTTATTTTCCCTGCTGCCTGACACTGGTGAGGCTGCATGTGACATACTGTCCAGTCTGGAGACTCCCCATTGCAGAAGGATGTGAAGAAACTGGAGAGCTTCCAGCAGAAGGCTACCGCAGTGGTCAGCAGCCTGGAGCACATGATTAGCAAGGGTACATTGAGGGATCTTGGCTTCCTTAGGCAGGTGACGGGAAGGATAATCTAATAGCCTACAACTGCCTGAAGGATAATTACAAACATAACAGATCCACATTCTCCTCAGTAGCATCAGATGATACAGCACAGAACAATGACCACAAATTGTGGCTTTGGACATTAAACCAGACATTAAGAAAAAATTTCCTATGAGCGTAGCGCAGCACTGGAACACATAGCCCACAGAGGTCATAGAATAACCAATTTAGGCAGTTTTCAGGATTCCACTGTTTAAAGTTAGGGCTGACCTAATGATGTGCTGGCAATAGTACTTCTGTGAATATGCGGGTGGACTGGATGACTTCTACAGCTGTTTCAATCAAGATATCTATTGTTCTGTGATTCTTCACAGTCACTAGTCAGTGGATTTGACAAGGGGATTTCCCAAAGCTCACTGCACAGATAGATGCATGTCCTAGAAAAGACTTGCATCATTGCATGCCTGACAGCCATTTTTCCTCTATAATATGGTGAGCAGCATTATGGTTAGGTTTCCTCATGCCCAGCACCACAATTCTCATTTATTTTGCTGGACATTGATCATGCTTAGGTAGAACTTGAATTTGAGATGTGTGCTCATTGGGATTAATATTGGGATCAATATTGGGATCAGCTGCACAATCAAACTCTTTCCTCTAATTGGTCTTTAGTCAGAGATAGCCTCACCAGGCAGTAACATGGGATTTCCAAAGCTTACACTTAAACCAGGTCTTGAGAGAGCAAGCTCAGACCCATTCTTGATGGTTAAAGACACCTTTTGGATTTTCTCCTTGGTCCTGAGAAGCTATAAAGACATTTTCCGAGGTATCCAGCCACAACCAAAAGATGTTGCCCCAAAAACCCTGAAGCGAAAGGCCAATTGGCTTCAAATAGTATTTTCACAGAATCACGGAATCTTCAGAGTTGGAAGGGACCTCTAGAGACCATCTAGTCCAACTCCCCTGCTAAAGCAGGACTGCCTAGAGCACATTACTCAGGACTGCATCCAGACGGGTCTTGAAAGTCTCCAGAGAAGGGGACTCCACAACCTCCCTGGGCAGCCTGTTCCAGTGCTCTGTCACCTACACCGTAAAGAAGTTTTTCCTCATATTCCATTGGAACTTCCTATGTTCCAGCTTGTGCCCGTTACCCCTCGTCCTGTTACTGGGAACCACTGAAAAGAGCCTGGCTCCATCCTCCTTAAACCCACCCTTTAGATACTTGTAAACTTTAATGAGGTCTCCCCTCAGCCTTCTCTTCTCCAGGCTAAAGAGTCCCAGCTCTCTCAGCCTTTCCTCGTAAGGGAGATGCTCCAATCCCTCAGTCATCTTTGCTGCCCTACGCTGGACTCTCTACAGTAGTTCCCTGTCTCTCTTGAACTGGGGAGCCCAGAACTGGACACAGAATTCCAGTTGTGGCCTCACCAGTGCAGAGTAGAGGGGGAGAATGACCTTCCTTGACCTGCTGGCCACACTCTTCCCTACGCAGCCCAGAATTCCGCTGGCCTTCTTGGCCACAAGGGCACATTGCTTGCTCATGGATAATTTATTGTCTACCAAGGCCCCCAGATCCTTTTCTTCAGAACTGCATCTAAAACTGTAATCTGAAACATCTCTGGAAGCCCATGCCTATGTCCCATATGTGTATAACATACCTATGAGACAAAATGCACTTATTCAGGTGACAGGAATACAAGAATTATTCCTTTCCTCTGACAGCTAAAATGCTAATGCTATGTCCTCTTTTCACCAGTCTAGTCCCTTTATCATGGAGTAGTATCCTGTGAGAATCCTGGCTACGTAAACAAAACAATGACAAACATCCAGCTGTCTCTAAATCTGGTAACAGCCAGATCACAGCCCACATTTTGGTCAATGACCCTTTAGCTGAAAAGACAGAGTGGTACCAAGGAAAAACCCGAAGTGTTGCATTTTTACAAAGAATGCAATAGTTGTACTCCATTGTTTATGGCTAATGAATCACAAGGACTCAGAGAACCACTAGTTAATTTGTAATAATATTTGTGAATCAGAAGATGGACAGTCTTGTGGTTAAGGCTGGACTGACATTCAGGATGTCTGGGTCCAATTCCTAGTCTAGCATAGATTTTCCTTTGTAAGCATTGGCAGGCTGCTTAATCTTTCATCCTCAGTTCCTTGCCTATAAATTTTTTCCTTTCTTTGACTTTTTGGCTGTCTGATCCGTTTCAGTTCTGAAGTATTTCTGTAGCTTCTGACATCCAGGAAAGTACAGAATAACAAGTATGATGTAACGAATTGTGCTATGAGCTGCAAGTATCTCTAAAACAGCCCACAGGCTGGCTGTGTTCACTTCAGCCAGCTAACGAACATACATTTGAAGAAACCAGCCTGGACAAGCAAATGATTAGCAAACACAGAGACTACATTCAAAAGTAATCGTTTATAATGAATTCTGTTAAATTTCTGTTGCTGCTATTACCATTGAAACCAGTACCAGCACAGACATCTTGACTACCGTTTTATGCAAATCCATTTTAAGTGATGGTACAGGTTTCCATTGGTATTTCTATCACCTGCACAGTAGCAAAAAGTATTTGTTTTGGTTTTTTTTTTTTTTCTAACCACCAAGTGTGAAACAGGAATTTTACGTTCGACATTTTAAAATATTCTTTACAAATTGCAACATTCAAATGCTTATCGGTTATGTCTCCCGGGGCTGATACCTCCAACTTTCAACATAGAAAATAGTTCTAAAATTGAGCTTACTGCTGATTAGGTTGCTTTCTAGCCTGAAATTTTCAGAGGTTGATTGAAATGTCAAGAAGAGACAAAAAACAAATGTGGACTTAATTATCTATATCTTACTGCCTAATTTCAGAAGAACTCTCTTGGCACCAGTAGGTCTAGATTGAAAGAAATAAAATCAAGTATAAGCAGGTAACATTTTATTCACTTAGCTCTTTGGACCCTAGAGTGGAAACACATGGATTCCAGGGTATTAGGACTAAAACATTATTTTTCTTCTATATCCTTACAGACATGTTAAAAGCTGTCCCAAAAAAGTGAAACAAATATATACATACAGAAAGAGGATTTAATTCGTAAATAATGCCAGATTCATGCATGTGCCTTGAATCAAAGGGAGAAGGTGGATATCTACAGAAGTGGGTACAAAGATGCCAATTGAAAAAGACTGGGGAAAAAAAAAAAAGGCTTTGGTTTCCTATCAGAAATGCAATAATTAGGGGAAAAAATATGATACAGGGCATATCAGTTTTCCCACTAAGCAAGAAAAGACGGTGTCCACTAAGTCCAACAATACAGTCAGGTGAACCCCCTTTTTCCCCTCACTGAAAACAATCTTTGTGCAAGCCAGGCGTCTTTTATTCTCAACTGGGTGAAGCCATCGGTTGGAGTTAGTGGGACGGTGTTCTGGGAAACAGCATGAGCTGGAAAGGTCTTGAGCAGTATAAAAGGACAGCAGGACCAGAGAACCCAGTGGAGCTTTGCCCTCTACAGAAGATAATAATGACTGAGTGGAAAATAGCTGCATATGTGTTAGCTCTGCCGGCAGCGCTGAGAACAATACTGTGCTGTGCACTTGTCCTAACACTGGTCATTGTGCCCAGCAAATTGCAGATCTTCATTATATTCATCTCTGAATGCAGTGCTACTACCAAATTCAGGAGTCTGCTTTTCACATAGCTCTGCCTGAGCAGTTATAAACCACAAATCCTGAGGGACAAAGGAGTAAGCCCCTAGGGAAGTTTTTTCAAAATTTTTGGTAGGAGGCGTTGGACTCAATGAGTTTCCTAAGACTTGCTGGGG
>VYZM01012180.1:56166-132810 GCA_013398915.1 Dromas ardeola | reverse complement strand
GGGGGTGGGAAAGGTTTACGGGAGCCTTTGGTGGAGCATGCTGAACTCTGAAAAAGCCTAAGGCTAACAGGCCCCCTGCAATTTTCCAAAGTTTACCAAAATCTGTGAGGTCCTATGAGTTTGACACTCTTCTACGTGAGCTGATGAGGACGTTTCCCCCTGAAGTCTCTGGAAGCCATTAAGAAGGTAAATATTCCTGGAAAGTACCGTTCTCCCCCTTGTTTAGTTATATTCAGAAATGAAGAAGGTTCTCAGAGCAAAGAATCATTTTGAAGAGAAGCTAAGGTTGTATAACCCTCCTGCGTGATTCTGGGCTGGCAGCAAAATGGTACAGCTCAGTTTCTAAGACTCTAACAAACACCAGCTGAATCTCCCACCTCAAAACATGAAAAAACAAGAACTGATGTGTTCATCTGAGAGCTCATCCTCTCTGCTGCCATATGGTGAATCTAGTGACTTACCAAAACAGCACATTGTTGAAAAAAGGGAAGACAGTAAAAATAAACACAATAATGGACGGTAAGAACAGTGTAGCGTAAGGGCTAGACTAATCAATTAGCCCTTTGCTGTAACACAGCCATCATTTCAAGCCCTCTCAGTTTTTGGTGAAGCAGCTGCTAGTGCTGCCTTAGAGACAACTGCCTGCAGTTTCTACTGGCCTGGGCCTGAGACTGTCACAGCGGCGTAACAAGGGTGGACCCCGACTTCAGCAGACCACGCAGCACGTCCAAGCCACTTCTACCAGCCGCTCTTAGCCCATTAACCATCCCTACAGGTTACTGCCACTGGCCACCTGCACTGATTTTGACAGCCACTTCTATTCTTCAGTAACACCTGTGTTTTAACAAAAACAGGCATAGCTTAGAGACATATACATACTCCATTCTGTTCAAAGAAGGGTTTTTTTAGACAACATATTCTAAGCCATCTTTTAGACTGGATTTTCACTGCCCAAAGTACTAGCTATTGCCTAAGTTGAGGGTGTTCTAACTCTTCCTGTGCACATTTAGGTACCACTGGTTTGCCCAGCTTATCACACAGAATTAAAAGCTATAATATCCCCACCTTACTATTACAACATTTTTATTTTTAAAACTTAAGTACTCTTGTGATAAAACTTACTGTGGCAGCTGAACAGACTCAAGCCTACCAATTAGTCCCTTTCAATCACTTCGCAAAATGGTGAGAGGGGACACTGCCCCCACCAGACCCCCTTCTCCTCAGCAGATGGGTTGTTTTCCCTTTCTAACTTCAGCTATTCAGCTCACAAATGAGAGCCTGCTTCAGTAGTTACAAGCTGGCCATTGTTATTCCTTACAATGTATATGAAACAAAATAAACTAATTCCTGTTACTCTCCATCTTGGAAGACAAGACAGCAGTTATGTGACACTTACTTGGGAAATGGGCAGAGGACACACACTGCTTTTCACAAAGCTTGTACCAGCTTTCAGAAACCACTCATCAAGGTTGGCTTCAAGCATGAGACCTTACTCCTTCATTCCTAGGCTGGCCATTTCTGTTCTCCACTTGATTTTGATTCCTCAGGTATCAGAATGCCATAGAAGATAAACAGATACAGTAGAGGACCAAGATGGGGAACGGCCTCACCCAGCTGATGATCAGCCATCAGAAATTAGCCTTTATCAAAGCAGCATTGTTTTGACTCAGGCTCCGAAGTACACTGCAGCAGCCTGGTCAGAGACAGGTCCTCATCCTGCCTTGAATGTAAACATGCATGAGGCTTCTTTTACCACATGTTTTGGGAAGCGTCAACAGCTCTTGGCAAGCAAGAGGAAAGGGA
This sequence comes from Dromas ardeola, assembly GCA_013398915.1. Lineage (NCBI taxonomy): Eukaryota > Metazoa > Chordata > Aves > Charadriiformes > Dromadidae > Dromas > Dromas ardeola. The sequence continues at coordinate 131,007 of VYZM01012180.1, read as the reverse complement.
TGACTGAGAGGCTGCTGGCATGCTCCTTGAGCTGATGTCATCTTACAGCCCGACTAGAGCTCTGGGTGCACACTCTTAGTCACACATACACACAGCTACCAGTCACCAAACTTCTGTTATGGCTAAAAAATTAAATTAGTTGGTTTTGGCTGGAGAGTTCTCCCTCCCTCTCAGACTTGCTACATTGCTTTCTGGCTCCAGCTGGCAAGGCAGTTGCTCCCTCTGGAGCACCTGACATGCAAACACCAGGATAAATCTGTCAGGGAGCAGCAAGAGCAGAACTGCTCCTTAAAGGGAGGTGAGCCAAGGGGGAGCCTTGCCAGCCAGGTCTCAGTCACACAGTGCCAGAGAGAGGTGAGCAGGACAGACCTAGAGGTGACATCCAGTTCCAACCAAAAGTTTAGGTCAAAATGCAGTATAATGGTGATGAGACAGGTCTGAGGTCAAGCCAGGAAGTCAATCAGTAAGTCAGGAACAGGATCAGGTCCAGTAATCATCAGGCGGCTCCATAGTGACAAAAATCAAGCCAGGAAGCCAATCCATAGGTTGAGGTTCAGCTCAACGGGCTCCATAGCCAGGCAGGAACATGGCTGTGACTGTATAAGAGGCCAGCACTCCTCCAGTATAGCTCAAACAAGGAGTGAATACCCAGGGCTGAGCTTAAATAGAGCTCCTGGGCTCATGGGTGTGGGCCCCAGGTGAGGCTTGTCAGCATCATTAGGGCCATTAATGAGCTCAGGGCTCTAACAAAACCAGAGGCTCCATGTAGTCTAGGATCATTTTGTATTTACATACTGCCTTCCAGGTGTAGACTCCTTACCCATATGGTAACTGACATCTCTCCTTCAACATGATCCACTCTTTTAATCATACCTCCCTCCCATCTCTCACTGGGGTGATTTTTCTTCTGCTAATCCGGTCATAGAGATCCCATCGGTTTCATTCCCCATTGTTTTCTAGTCTTTCTTTGTGACTTACATTAGACTTGCAAATGATCAAGAATAAGTTGCTGGTTTGTGTAACTGAGACAGGTTTCTCCCTAGTGTAAGCTCAAAGGAGATACACCTGAATTTATGTCATGCTGCAGTTATATATTTTACTATATTACATTTTCTTTTGTGTGTCCTATGGAGGACATATGAGCTAATAAACTGAGGAACACGGTAGGCTGAAAACTCTGGATTTCTTTGGAAATGCCAGAATCAGGGTTGATTGTGCAACCTTATTTGCTTCCCCTATGCCTATGCGTCTATGTGCCAGTCCTTGATTACTGGATCACATACTGGGTGTTTTCTGCATCATTTAATACCTGGTTCTGACGGAATAAGCTGTTACCTCCTCACATTTTTTTGTCCACTATTCTCACACTATTCAAATGCTGTCCTGAGTTGAGAATTATTCTTCTACCCATGGACATTTCAGTGGTTCTCATCGCTGAAGTTTCCCAAATGATAATCAGTGCACATTCAAAACATCTCTTCCAGCTAAGGGGAGATTACCAGCCCCATTTTATAGAGGTAAAATTGAGCTAGTAAGAGATAAAGTACAAAAGTATGTACTATTATTGAATGTCTGAAGTGAGATACTTTAGACATTTTTTCTGTTTGTGTAGCACTGTTTAGCATTTTATATGATCATAGAGAAGTTTCCACTGACTTCAGCTGCAACCGTGACTGCCTGGCACTTGGATAAGTAAAGATAAGGGCTGTTAGGTCATAGAGTCTGACTTCCTGTATTTTACATACCTATATATACTTTTCACTCAGTTGTCCCTGTAATTAGTCCAATAATTCAGGATTATCCGAAGTATAAAGCAAGTAGTCCAGGAAATCAGCTAGTCTTGATTTGAAGACCTCAAGACATAAAGAGCTGATGATTTGCTTGGGTTGATTTTTGAGGGGTGATTAATTACTCTCACTGCGAACACTTTATGCCAAATTCCTCATCTGAATCTGCATAGCTTCAGCTCACAGACATAGATGCTTATTTTACTTTTCTCTACTGTATTAAAGATTCTTTTTGCGGCTGGTATTACTCCTCAGTAAGGTATTTGTAACCTGTATTCAAGTCACGTCAAAAACTTTGGTAAGCAATTCACTGATAGACATGTTTTTCAGCCCTCGAATAATTTCAATTGCTCTTTTCCACAACAATTTTTAAGTCTTTCTTCCTTTTTTATATGTAAACATCAGTCCAAGATGTCATTTCAGGAGTTAATTGCAGCAGGACTGAAAATTTTTCAAGTTGGTTTCCAGTGTTTCAAACTAAGAAGGCCAAAAACTGAGGGACACAACATTAATTCCTACAGAGAGGTGTGATTTAAAAGATTTTCTCAGAATTTCATATGGACTTTTTGGCACTGTTAGGGACAGAATCCAATTCACTGAGATGTCTTTCAGCTGCCTTAATGATCAAAGTGCCCTTTCTTTTTCTGCTACTCCCTGACTCATAATTTATGCATTTTCCGACTTTTGGAAGAAATGAAGCAGGGGTCCTGCAAACAACCTCCTCCTTTAGTCCAGATTTAGCCTCGGAGCAGGTCCGCCTGGGGGACCCTTCTGAAGGGGACCTGTGGAAAAAATAACTCACAGTCATGTAATTAAAGACTGATTCATAATGCTTATGTACAAGGAAGGAAAATGAAGGTTGCATTTCCTAAAGTTTGAGTGCTTAACTTTTCGGCCTTAATAAGGTTCTTTTCACATGATATATGGGCATGATGGTTCCTAGGCTTACCAGAAAGCAAATTGGAAAAAAAAATAAATTCTCTCTGGCAGCCATATATTGGCACTTGCATGACTCACCAAGGTTGGCACTTTGACGTGTGTTTCATGAAGAGCAGGCATATGTTTGCATTCATCACCTGTGTTCGTACGGATGTCTCCGCAAATATTTTCTATTAGGAGAGAACTGGTAACACTCGGGATGTTTAAAATCCACTCTGGGCTCTGAAGGGAAAAGGTCACAGTGGAGACAGGCTTTCCTTCCCCATTCCCTCCAGCTTATCTGAATCTTCATGCTGGTTCTATCCTGTCTTGGCTCCTTTGGCAAGTCCCATTCTCCTCATGTAGTTGGTTTTAATATCCCATTCTTCCCTGTCCTAAACATCTTGCCCACTGAGTCCCAGTGTTTGCCACCAGTGCCACTGGCCTTGGCTGACCCATCCAGTGCCTTTATCCCTGGATTTCTGTCCATGTTCTCTCCCCTCCCTGCCAATACTCTGCTTATTTCCTTTCTCAGACTCACTCCCCTGACACCTGGTTCATTCACGTTGTACCCCTTTATTTCAGACTCTCTCTCCAGCCCATCCCACTTCTCTGTTTGCACCTTGATCCCGGTGCGGTATCTGCATTCCATAAGATACTTGCCCACACCCTGCTCTTCCTCGGTCCATAGCTCCTTGCCCAGCCACTCCTTGCCTTCCTCGTTGCTGCACATCAGATCACATCTGGTCTCTCCACACAGAGTTTTTGTCTCCAAATATTTTGCTCTTGGCTCCCATCCTTATTCTTACCCAACCAGACCTTTACTTCTAGTTTCTCTCGTCCATAGCAGTCTTCAATCCCAGTGTCATCACCTGACTTTCCGCTGCTCCCTGTCCAAATCCAGTCCTTCTCCCCAGGACTGGTTTTTGGTTTTTCTACCATGGCCTTCATATGCAGTGCTATAGCCCTGACGCTGGCTCAGCACAAGGAGCGTGGTACGCACACAGAAAGGGACAGATATGCAAAAACGTCACCATGCAGTAGTACATACCACCAGCTTTTAATGAGTTTAACCATAAACAGGTGTGCGCGTGACAACTCTTACCATGCTGTAATGTAAAGGTAGCTTATTTGCCTTTTATTGAAGGTTAGATTGCTGTGAATTACCCCACCATTTATGCAGAGTAAGAATGAACAGGAATAATTGCTACATATCAGTTCACGCAAAGTAATTTGCTTCCCTATATGTTCATTCGTGTTTCCACACCCACAGACTCCCTTGTTTCTGTTCGGTACCTATAGCACCTGAGACTTGTAATTGCAGGGGAAGATCTCAGTGAGCCTCGGCACTTCGGCAACCTGTTCAGTGCAGACAGAAGCTTTGATAGGTTTGGGGTAGATCTTTGGCAAGACTACACTTAGCAGTTGCTAACTGCAGGTACCAGAAGTTTGGAACCTGACCAAATTTGGCCAAATTTTCGTAAGGATGAAGAGGTTCAAGGAATGCTACACTTCATTGGCTCTTTTCACAGCTGGAGTTGTCGGTTTCCCAAAGAAATAGTCATGAGTATACTTCACTATGGGAAACCAACAACTCTTCCTTTGCTTGTGCAAAGTCTCCTTCTCTGGAGATATTCAAAACCCGCCTGGATGCGTTTCTGTCCAACCTGGTCCAGGTCGACCTGCTTTGGCAGGGGGGTTGGCCTAGGTGATCTCCAAAGGTCCCTTCCAACCCCTACCATTCTGTGATTCTGTGTGAGTGTGTATGTGTAAGGGTATTTAGCCTCCTGGTCTACCTGAAATTCTCCATATATTCAACTTAAGGGAGGCACTCAGGGTGGAATATTCTAGCCTGAATGCTCACAATAAGGAAAATTTTTCAAAAGGTAAAACATCATATTATAATAAGTTAAAGGCAGCCTGAGTATCACCGCTCCTCTGACAATGCTGCAGTGTTATAGACTGCTGTGATCGGCTGCAGAGACCTGATGGCATGTCTGCATGGAACCTGCTCACAGAATATATTCTTAAACATATGTACTATTCAAAGTATAAATATTTATGCAGTGCAGTCTGCTGCAAACAGAACAAATTCTAATTGCATCCATACGATCTCCAACAGAAACACTTGCAATCCTAATAATAATAATAATAATAATAATAATAATAATAATAATAGTAACATGCCTGAGCACGAAACTTTCTACATATATGCAAGCCCAGGACTGTTTTCAAACATGCACTTAAACAGACTAATATATATTAGCCTAGCATAAAGCTGGGCTGAGTGATAGGAAACACATGTTTCTTGGTACTTGTGGTTGCACAATGGTATAAAAAGAGTCCTGACATTCTATAGGTCTCTGGACAATTCTGCTATTGATGTCTTGTGAGTCACTGCAAACAGACCATCGTATGTTTCTGAATCACTTCCTGCTCAAGGGGTTCCTCCGCTTCTTCCCGAGATTGTATGCTGAGGAGGAATTCAGTGGGCTAAAGCCCTGGAGACCCATTCTAAATGCTTTCCCTTTCCCTTCCTTTCTGTGCAGCTGAATGACTTAGAGAGGGGATGACACCGTGAACCGATGTCACTATTCCCTTGTTGGGATGGGAGAACCCTGTGGGGAGTCCAGAAGGAAATTTAATTTTATGTTTTATTTATTTGGGGGGAGAAGGGGTTTGGAAGTTAAAAGCTATGCTGTGATAAAATAAAAGATATTTCAGCTATTTTCAATACAATTGCAATGCTTTGCCTCTCTGCCCCAAAAGTATTAAGGCCCAGACCACAGAAATGGTCATTAGATACATAAGTACCCCTGAGACCTAATTAACTTTACAATTATTCATGCTTATTACTAGCTGCACTGAGATTCCTGGAACATTCATAGGTGCCTCTCTTCGATCTGTGCTGTTGATTTGATGGTATTCTGATAACACAAGAGACTGCAATCCTAGCAGAAGACAGCAGGTAGACCATTATAAAATTAAAAGTCTTATGTGATTTGGAATGTCCCAATAGTACTGCTTTGCATAAAAACTAATGTCAATGGACTGTTCTGATGTCTTTTGATGGGGAAAAAATCTGCATTTAAGGGAAATGAAATCTTCTCCTGCTATTTAAAATGGTCCTCCTTTCATTCGACATTTTCACTGGAAAATGCTGTCTTGGTGACATTTTTTCACATAAAGGTAAGCCATTGTGAATTGCAGAAACCTTGCATTTCAAGTACTTTCTGGTTTGTTTTTCGCAAGTGATACTGGGCTGATATGTCATCTTTTGGCAAATTAGTACTGTGATGAAAGCACAATCAGTTTCCGAGTAATTGCAAAATTATTTTGACTTCAAGAGGTGCTTACCCTGAATGCCAGCTGATGCAGTACTTTCTCACTGAATGGCAGTAAACAGTATTCCTGAATGAGCTGTGCCTGTTGTTCAGAAATCATTTAGAGCAATCATATCTGAAGGAGGTGCGCTTCACTGGGGCCTGATCTTCTTCTATCCATCAATGCATAACATGGGCCTTTGATCAAGGCAGTTGCTGCTGCCGCTTGCTTTCAGAAAGCCTCTTAAAAGTACAATTCTCCATATGCATCTGTGCCAACAAAACCATAATATAGAATGCCAGATACATGTATGCAGCATAGCAACTAATATTCAGTCAGTTTCTGAGGTACCCTGTAGAGTTGCATGGACCTTCCCAAACTCCCCATCGGTGCACAACACCAGCACGGTTACTGATGAGCACCTCTGAGTTTGTTCATTCTTACTGTGCCGTAATCCAGGATGCAGCTGCCTTGCCCAGCTTCGATCATCCCCTGTTTGAGACCTTCCTGAGCAAAATAACTGACTTTGTGATCTTCATATCTCTGTCCCTTCTGAAAATGGAAGAAGTTGCCTATGTTTTTAGAGACCAAATGTCCATTTGTTACAACAGCCTCATGAATTCAAGGCTAATATTTCAGATCTCACTACTGCTTGCAACTGTTTTTTTTTTTTTGGGGGGAGGGGGGTGTAGATCATCTGCTTTGCTCTCATGTAGGAGTGGATGCTTCCAGGACCTCAACTCTTAAAGGTTTGTTTTACCTCATCTGTTTCTTTGTAGATGCGCCAGGTTTTGGTGTCATCCATTTCTAACACTGCAGGCATTCTTACCTCTTCAGATTTTTGCTGAAGGAAATCTTTGTAGCTGACAAACCACTCATCTTCTCTACAATCCTGTAATTTAACGATGCTAAATCCAGGTCAGAGTTAACCTCCTTACTCTTTTCCAGTGGGTGGTTTCTTATTTTGATATTGCTTTCTATCAACCTGCTGTACTGAGTATAAATTTGGACTAGGAAAAAAATGTCTCATACTGTACTTCACCACAGACTGCTTAAATTCAGACCCACTAAACTGCGGTGCTTTGTTAGCCATTAGCTATGCCAGACAACTAGATCTAGCAGGAATGGATGTGATCACAGAATCACAGAATCACAGAATCACAGAATGGTAGGGGTTGGAAGGGACCTCTGGAGATCATCTAGTCCCACCCCCCTGCCAGAGCAGGGTCACCTTAGAGCAGGTTGCACAGGAACGCGTCCAGGCGGGTTTTGAATGTCTCCAGAGATGGAGACTCCACCACCTCTCTGGGCAGCCTGTTCCAGTGCTCTGCCACCCTCAAAGTAAAGAAGTTCCTCCTCATGTTGAGATGGAACTTCCTACACTCAAGTTTGTACCCATTACCTCTTGTCCTGTTGCCGGGCACCATTGAAAAGAGCCTGGCCCCATCCTCCTGACACCCACCCTTTAAGTATTTGTAAGCATTAATAAGGTCACCCCTCAGCCGTCTCTTTTCCAGACTAAACAGACCCAATTCCCTCAGCCTTTCCTCATAAGAGAGGTGTTCCAGTCCCCTAATCATCTTGGTAGCCCTATGCTGCACCCTCTCCAGCAGTTCCCTGTCCTTCTTGAGCTGGGGAGCCCAGAACTGGACACAGTACTCCAGGTGTGGCCTCACCAAGGCAGAGTAGAGGGGGAGGATGACCTCCCTCGACCTGCTGGCCACACTCTTCTTGATGCACCCCAGGATGCCATTGGCCTTCTTGGCCACAAGGGCACATTGCTGGCTCATGGTCATCCTGTTGTCCACCAGGACTCCCAGGTCTCTTTCCACCGAGCTGCTCTCCAGCAGGTCAGCCCCCAACCTGTACTGGTGCAGGGGGTTATTCCTCCCCAGGTGCAGCACCCTACACTTGCCCTTATTGAATTTCATAAGGTTTCTCTCCGCCCAACTCTCCAGCCTGTCCAGGTCTCTCTGTATGGCGGCACAGCCTTCTGGTGTGTCAGCCACCCCCCCCAGCTTTGTGTCATCAGCAAACTTGCTGAGGGTGCTCTCTATCCCCTCATCCAAGTCGTTGATGAATATATTGAAGAGGACTGGGCCCAGTACTGACCCCTGGGGAACACCACTCGTCACTGATCTCCAACTGGACTCTGTGCCCCTAACCACTACCCTCTGAGCTCTGTCTTTCAACCAGTTTTCTATCCACCTTACTGTCCATTCGTCTAACCCACTCTTCCTAAGCTTCCCTATGAGGATGCTGTGGGAGACCGTGTTGAACGCCTTGCTGAAGTCAAGGTAGACCACATCTACCGCTCTCCCCTCATCTATCCATCCAGTCACACCTTCATAGAAGGCTATCAGATTAGTCAGGCATGATTTCCCCTTGGTGAATCCATGCTGAGTACTTCTGATAGCCTTCTTTTCCTCCACATGCCTTGAGATGACGCCCAGAACAAGCTGTTCCATCATCTTTCCAGGGATGGAGGTGAGGCTGGCAGGCCTGTAGTTCCCTGGGTCCTCCTTCTTGCCCTTTTTGAAGACTGGAGTGACAAAGACTTTTGAAGACTGGAGTGATCACCTTTACAACTGTCTAGTACGGCTGTATCTGAAATAAATACCTAATTTCTCTGACATAAAGAAATTTATGCCAGACTGCATCAGATGGCCAACTGCTCCCATGCCATGGGAATTTTCACTTGACTGGCCTATGCTTTCGGTATATGTGACAAGCCTTAACAGGTTCCCTTTCCCTTGGAAGATATCCTCAAACTCTTTTTCAATTGTTTTGATCTTCTGCCTCTTTGGCGAGTTACCTCTTTAATGTGATGAAGGGAGTGGCATGTTTTTATTCGTGGATAATTTTTTTCCCTTGGTGTGATTATAAACTGTACTTCTTCCAATTTGCTAATTGCCCATGAGTTTAGTCACAACTCTAATAGGAATTAGCTCACCAAAGTAAGTCCTGAGCTTCACCTATTTATGGCCAATTGCCTATGGTTTTGCCTTTCATGCTAACAGGCCCGTTCCTGGCAACATTTTGTCGTGCACCAACATCCACGTTCAAGGCACACGCATTTCGCTTGCTTTCGTGATGACAGTGCTTTAATCCTCTGCAGCACTGCTCACCGGTCCCATGAAGAGTCATCTAAGGACATGGTGCTATTGTCCTCTTTGTCCATGCTGGGGAAACTCTTGGAAAGTGATAGAAATTACTGTGGTTCTTGAAGGTTTTTCCAAATACCAGCCATTGTCCTGTCTTGTGTTGTTTGTAGATCTGTGTGCTGCTTTATGAGGACAGCGGCTTCATACTCTATATACCACTCTGCTGCCAGTCTCTTGTCTTGTATCAGCCTACATCCTCTGGGGCATTACAGCACTGTCTGTCTTATGTACGTTTTAGTATGAATTAGGTAACTTCCTTTGGCTGGCAAATTTTTATGGCATTTCCAAAAAATAAGTCTGCCTTCTCCAGCAGATTTTGACTGCTTTGTCTCAGGTTCCAACCATGTTTTCTCTGTTCCTAGAGACTCAGCTCCTCAAAATCAAGGAGCTTCACTCTTCAACCCCCTGACAACCACAAATTCTGCTGCATTTTTGGCTGGTTATTGTACTGTTTAATGACATATGGTTCATATGTTTCATTTTTATGTGGAAGCCAGTATTCTTCAAATTCCTGTGATACAGCATCCTGATGAGCCTCAGATGTCAGGCTTAATTCAAAACTATTAGAAGCATCCAGTACTTCAGCACCAGCTATTGTAAAAAATAAAGCCACCTCTGTCTGTCGTAGAAGCATGCATCCAGCTGAAGAGTCACTTAGCATCATTCCCCACAAACACTGAGGGCCACATACTAGCAGTGGAAGCCAGAAGGACACAGGGTGTCCGCACACCCACACACAATCACTGCAGACCACTGCCCAGCACCTTGGAGCAAACCAGGCTCCTCCTTTCCCTTGGCCCACAGTATCTGCTGATAGACAGCAAAGCCCTGTTTAAACTTTCTCCCGTTACCCTCCGTACTCCCAGAGGGCACCGGCTCCCACAAGGTGAGGCTTTCAGTGACTCCACTCTTCCAGTCGGAGCATTTTCTTAGCATCTTTTACCTGTGAGCACCAGGGTGTTGCTCAAAAACAATTATTTCCTTCAAGGGCTAGGATTCACCTAACCGAATGCAGATGTGTATCCTCTAGATGTTTATTATGCAGGTGTGTGTATTTGATCTGGTCACCAGCGCTGTCTTTGTCACCAGTGGGGAGAAATACAGACATTACCGGGGAGCAGCTATTCTCAGCCTGAGGTACATGTCTCAAATAGTTGGGACAAATCGGGCTCTGAAATACCCAATTCCTCTCCGCTGATTGTAAAGTTTGTCCAGCCTGGCTGCTGCAGATGTAAAAACGAGATTCATAGGTGTCTAATGTTAGGTGAGAAGCATCTCACTGAAGGAGTGTGACAGAGGCCTGCTTTGTTCAGTCTGTCATTCCCAACTCTTCAGCAGCGAGTAACATAAACCTGGGCACAGAAGTGGAATCTGTCCTGGCATGCTGTGTGCAGGGCACAGGCTTTCTGAAAGCCACTGCTCCCCTTCTTCTGAATGGCACCTACTCCCCAAAATGAGATACTAACATGGAAGCCTACAGGCACAAAGCAAATGTTAAAATGGGACATCAGCCTTCATTTTAAAAGGTTATCAAGCTGTGATCATGGAAGAAAAGCAGAGTGGAACACGAGCAGTTTCTCAAGAGCAACCACTGGAAGGATGCAGCTGCCAGGTTCTGGTTTGCCAAGTTTCTGCCTCAAAGTGCAATCTTAGACGTAACTCTGGGCACATCAAATATTACTGGCATTTTCCTGACATTCCTCACATACAAAAAAGTGCATAAAATCTCACCAGTGAAAATCAAAGCAAGGTTTGTGTCGTACTGGTAGCAATGTCACAGGAAGAGGGTGTTGTGCCTTTTCAGCTCTGTAGACAAAAGCCAGGGGTCTGCCAAATTTTCTAGTTTCGCTTTAACTGTGGGAAAAGAGTTGCAGGAGACACCCCAAGATGGTAAAAGCTGATGTACATACAAAGCATTCACCGGGCAGGCTTACAGTTGTTCAGCACATGCTCTAGGCTGACCGGGAGATACATAAGCCTTCTACACAGCACCAAGCTCCAGCTGATATATGTTCATCAGCAGGGGTAATTGCCTCAGGCTCAGTACTGTGTTTTCGGGGGGGAGGGCGATGTTACTGTGATCTGGGAGGGGTGCGGTGTGCAGGCATGCGGCTGGGCTTGCATCATCCGTTGCAAGAGTGGTTACCACAAGAGCTGTTGCTTTTTGACCTTCCCTGTGAATCTATGCTGACCAGGGCTACGTGGCCCTTGGCCGGTATGCAGCCCCTGCAGGATAATCTCTTGTTTGCTTGTGAATGCCATCCCCATTGATCGGTATCCAGCTGGCTTATATTGATTTAGCTTAATTCAATGCAAGTGTTTTGCATGTAGAAAAGGCTCCGTGAATGTTCCCATGAGGTCTAAATCAGTTCCTCCCTCCCTCTCTTGCTCTTTAAATCCTATTGTCACTCATGTGTAGCTTTCCTACTCTCAGTACATGCCTATTCCTGGGGGGAGCAATTGCCAGGAGCTTAATTTTAGAAAGGAATGCTCACCCTGCTGTCTGGGAATGAAGCCTGGCGTAGCCAACTTCAAAGACTAGACAGATTTGTTGTTGAGCTTAAAAGACATCTTCCCCTTGACTGGGATTTGCTATTGTATCTCTTACGCTCCCACCTTCCTTTTCAGCGCAGGGCAGGGCTCAGGTGCTTTCCAGGCTCCTTCCATCTTTGGACCCTTTCAAATGCACGTATTAGGTGCTAGCAAATTCTCAGCTCTGCCTCTTGCCCGCTGAACATCACTGACCTGACTGAGGATGTGGCGGATTTGACAGGATCCGTGCTTAAAGAATCCATCATTTGGCTCTTCTGTTTACACTCAGACAGCACAGACCTAAAAGAAGGGTTATTTTTAATTCTAATAAACTAGCGCAGAAGGAGAGAGTTCTTTGCCTTCTTCCTTCACTTCACATCACAATTTTAGTCCTAACGAAGGACTTCACACCAAATATAATAAAGGGATGAATTATTTTTCCTGTGCGCCTGTTGTTTTTCTGACAGACATATGTGTTTGTTTATTTTTAGATTATAAAATGCAATTATCGTGTTCTCTGAAGTACACATGTAAAATTAAAAACATGTTGAGTCAACTTGCTGCTTAATTTATGTTAATTAAACTATTCAATGGGAAGGATGTTCCTGGTTATGTCGCTCCAGTGGGATCTGGATTTTATTCTTGGCTCTGCCACAGATTGCCTGTTTGATTCATGGCAAATCACTTAATCTCCCAGTGTTTCATTTCTTCATTCCCAAAATGAAGATAATTCTCCTCCATCTTGTCTGTTTTGACTGTAAATGCTTGAAGCAGGGTTTATTTTGCACAAGTGTTCAGCATAGTATACTCCAAGTTTAATTTCTAATTGTATATATTGGTAATAGGTCATCTTGTCTCCAAGAAAACAACACCTCTGCAAGTCCTTCCCAATGCATGGATTTGCAAACAAATATACTTTCCACCACACCCAAATAGGCAATAAGTCAGAGTTCTGTCAGATCATGCTCAAAACTGAGTTTTCATCAGTTGAAATACGCTGATCTCAGGTTTCCAAACTCTGGGCTTTTATTCTGGAAGTCAAGAATTCATCTTCAAGAACAGCTTAGTTCTTTCATTCCATCCTTAAACTTCACCTAAGCTAAGGAGTTTGTGAAATCTCACCGGGAGTTTTACTACACATCAGGTCCAGGCCTGTGAGTTAGGTAAGACAGAAACTCTGGCTTGAACACACTTGGCCGACACGCCTGGGAAAACTCAGTGTCGTGTGAATGGCTGAAGGACCTGCTTCACTGTGACAGCTTCTCACATTTCTGTCAAATAATCAGTCTCAGAATAGGCTCCACCGGGCTTGCAGGATCTACCCCTGATTAACCTGGCAACTACTTAGGCGCCATGATGATTTTCTGTCACAACTTGATGTATGCTCATGTGTGCTGACCATCTTCCCGCTACACCCACACGCGTTTGCTTTCCTGTTTATTCAGTCGTGTTTTGCCTGTGTGTTTGCTTTATGGTTTTGTACAATGCCTCATACATTCAAGACCTCAGCCCTAAGCTGGCAGCACTGGAGTAGCAGTTACCAGAGGAAGTGCCCTCTGGTTTTGGTCAGTGCTGGCTTTAGCTGAATCATTTTCTCAAACCAATCAGCTCTATTGAACCCTAGATCTAAGCCCTTATTTCTCCAAAACTGGGAGCTCATTATAAAAGACCGTAATGTCTGTGGGACTTCCTCCCTTCCTGCTGCCTGTGTCTGCCCCAGAGCAGTGTAAAGGCCACGTAAGCCCTACAGTTTTTCTACCTGCACAAAGTCCCAATGTAGGCACACTTCTACCAGTTTAAAACTCCTTTCTTCTCTTGACGTACAGTTGTACCATCCTTTGCAAATGTAAATGAGACACATTTAACATGAGTGTCACTATGTGAGCTCAGGGTGCCAATCCTTTGACTGCTTGGCCGACTGGGATTGGGCTGTCATGACACGGAAGAGGAAGAGTCCCAGCTTTGCGCTGCTGCCAACACACATGCCAGTTTTGGGCCCTGTACTCCAAATGGACTTCCACTAAATGACACACTTCCCATAGCCAACCTGGCAGCAAGGCCCATGCCCCAAGTATGACCTAAAGGTACCCATTCCCCACTGGCTTGTCTGATCATGCTCACAGAGAGGAATTGGCAAGGATAGCAGTAGCACTAAGCTTCCTTAATGTTATCTGGAGTCAGCGTAAACCCCACTCATTATAAACATTTCGTGCACAGTTTAAATCTGCCCTGATCATTGCTGGATGGATACATTTGCCCAACAGCATTGTAAGCTGCATGATGCAACTCACCCTGCTGATGAACGACACGGTCATGCAGTAGGCTTCTCTTGCTGGCTATCCCTTGAGAGAAAAGTTCTGGCCACCAGCTGACACTCCCAAGACAGATCAGAGTAATGAGCCTGAAGCAGAGGTCACTGAAGTTCAGAGCTGGTTCATTTTGCACCTGGGTATTTAATTCTTCACGTCTCTGGTCCCCATCAATAAGCTGTAAGCAAAGGAGAGCGGTCAGGAAACAGGAGCAGTAGGAACCAAGGATCAGGGTGTCCATGGGCATCTGCCTCCCATAACATTCACAGAGAAATAAAACAAATAGCCTCTGATTCACCCCATTTAGCCAGCTCACTTGCAATTCACATCTATCCCATACAGCCATTTCCGTTTTCATTTCTTCCTCACGATTTACTGAAAAATTCTCCCTCACTCTTTCCGTAAACTCAGCAGCCTGTCTTCTCTTGAAGTTACACATCAGATGTTAGCTTAGCCAGTGATTAATACAGCTCTTGGAAAGGTCAGCTTTGAATCTCACTGCCAAGTTCACCCACCTTTCTGGGCAACTCCTTATACCTCTTCTCTGCCCTTCATAATTTATTTGCACTTGAAAATCATTAAAACTGATATGCTACTTCATATCTTGAAAGCTTATTAATTGTAATCTTGCTCTTGGGTGTTGGGAAATGTTTTGCGACTGTGCTTGGAGAAGAAGGACCTGTTTAATCCGCCTCTTGCACTGATTGCTTCCAGCTCTGAAAATCTGATCTCTAGCTGCCTGTCTAGTCCTGTGTACCGCCTAACCACCTCTTGAAACAGCCCGGTGGACCTGTGGAAGTGAATTCGATATAATTATTGTCATCTATTGGTGAGGACACGGGAAGATCACATCAAATTTTACAAACTAAAGGGTCCTCATTCTCCCTTACTCCCAAGCCAGGGCAGTCTTTGTAAGCTTGGACAAGTAGTCTCATCACATTAAAGATTAAAGCTGAGTTTGTCGCATACTGCACAGCTTAGCTTGTGCCGATTCTGTCTGGGCTTCTATGTGTGCAGTGTCACCAAGGAAGAAGCTCTGCACTGCACCAACAAATGCAAAGTAACCTTTTTGATAGGTAATATTTTATGGAACTTGATCTCAGAGCCTCTCACATGGAGACATAGAGTTAGGAGCAAGCGGATTTTGCCTGTGAGTGTTTTTGTTTTCTTGTTCCTTTTGAAGTAAAAGAGGAAATATGGGAACCATTTCTAAATTACCCATGCACCAGAGTGACGGAAGAAACCCAGAAACAGATAAAGACCAACAGCTGGAACATATTGTGGTACAAGGAAGCAATTAGCTTATGGCATAAAAGAATGAAATCACATATAGAAATGATTTGTGTCTCCTAGCATCACCTTGGCAACCCAGAAACTTTGGGGCAAATGAGGCCTGTGGTCGTAGGCCAGCGGTGGTGTGGTATGAAGATGTGCCACCCTAGAGGGAAGAGTCCCAGCCTTTCCTGAACAGTCTCAGCTGAGACCTCGCAGAAGTGTGGGAAGAGACGAGAGGGAACAAGGCGTCAGCTGCTTCCCCTGTCTCCAAGTTTTCCCAGCACTGATCCAAGTTCCCGGAAGAGCTTGCTTCTCCCTGCCGCAGGGACACCTCGAGGCAGCTTCGGTCCACATCCCCCTGGGACCTTGTGTCATAAGCTGAGTGACCGACCACAGCCCCTCGTCTGCCCTCTTACTCTTGGTTGGCCTCAACTTCAGGCACAAAAGGCCATCTTCACAGGATTGCTTAAAAGTTGCATCATCAAGCAATAAATGAGTGAAAATACCTCAGGGTGGGAGAGGAATTTGAGATAACCATTCTTTACCGGACGTTGCAAAAGAAACCATAGCCTCATCAAAATGAATGGGCTAACTCTCATTGCCTTCAGCGCGGCCAGGGCTTCAGTCTTTACGTGTGAGATGCCATGCTGCCATAGTGATGAGCTCAGGACAGCGTTAGCCACATGAAGTCAGACAGCTGGATTGATGGATGTAATCAAATTTCCTGCCTCGGTTACAGTTTTACCATCCAAAGCCTCAATTTAATCAGCAGTCGTACTCATAGTGGGATTTGTTTGAGGAGGGACCCCATTTACCACTCCCAGTTTCTGAGAGCTGGTTAATCCTTTCATGGGGCAGGGTTCACATATCATGCCTCATAAACTCCCTACATGAGGGTTTAGGAAGAAAGGACAGGATTTTTCATAAGTGCTCCATAAGCATGTCTTCATGGCAGGCACAGTGATACCCAACCAAATGGCTTCACCCCATTAACTTCTCACAGGTGGAGACCAAGGTCCAAAAATACACAGCAACTAGATCCATGTATGCAAACCCCCCCTCTCCCACCCTAGAAAGGTCTGGGAACAGAAATACCCGAGGTATCACTGCATAAGCCATCTAGATATGGCTTTTTTGCCACATTCATCCAGCTCTACATTTCCCAGCTCTAAACTGGTGAGCCTGCATCATGATGTGCTTCATGAGCCTATCAGCCCAGAGGATCTCCACACAGTGACACACTGTGTGGAGCGGACGTGCCAGCTCTGGTCCCACTGAGGTTATGGAAAAATTCATTGTGTACAAAGGGTCATAGCAGTGTTTGTGCTTTTGGGAACCCCTCTCACCAAGGACTATCGCTAGCCCTGTGTGGTGCAGGATCAGTTTAAAATAACTTCACTTAGAGCGCTCCATGGAAATCCCCTGCCAGTCACTCTCCTCACGTGCTTTTTGTTCTGAGAATCAACAGGCCTCAAAGAGCGGTCTCAGAAGAGGCCACATCTGTACAGAGTTTGCTTTCATCCCCACAAGGGTTCCCAAACAATGCCAGTGCCAGCCGGAGGTTTGCTGAATGGTATGAGAACCAAAGGCTTTCTTTGCTTTCTGTTCATCCATTAAAACCTTGTGAGTCAAAATTAAGAGGACAGGAGTGGGAGCTTTTGGAGGCTGCGGTTTCTCACAAATGCCTAAAGCTAACTACTAATGAGAAAGTTAAAAAAAAAAAAAGTCTGCAACCCATCACCACAGCAATGCCACAATTAGAGACAAATCCAGTGTGCGCTGCTTTACATTTATGATGCAGACAAACTAATTTAGCTAATTAGGGCTGTCTACAAAATGCATATGAAATAGTACTCTGTCCTCAAGGTCCGGTATCAGAGTCTTGCTACTGAAGTCCAAAAGTGCACAGCACACAGCCTGGACACTTGCTACTCTCTGCGCATGGGATTAGCTGAGACACCTTTGCATGGGAAGTTTTGAACGTTTTCTTCATTGTCCCACCCACAACTGATGGGTGAAAAAACATCAGTTGAGAAGCCTGCAAGGATAAGTGTATGCAAAACTCTCTTTGATTTCAGAATTTAAGAAACAAAACCAAGAAAAAGTTAAAAGTCCAGTTGGCTTCTCCCACTTGAGACTAAGTTTTATCTTACAGGTTTTGAGTAGTCCTAAACAGATTGATGTATGATTTAGCTTCTTTGAGAGAGCAAACATTTTTTCTTTGTCCATGCAAAGATTTTTTGATGTTGTTGTTGTTTAAAAAGAGCTCCCACTTCCCTGAAGTTTGGTCCACGTATATTGATAGCAACTGTTTGCGCAGCACAGAAGCTCAGCAGAGAAGCTCAGCTGCTGCATTTCTGAGGTGATGGCACTACCTCCATGAGGTAGTCAGGACCCCTCTAAAAGACTTCAGCAACCAGTTTTGGAAAATAATTTAATGGCATGAAGTCTGATGGGAAGAAAATAGGTAGAACTGTAATAAGGAAACAAGTACGCGGTCTTTCTAGACTAGTTTCAGACTTCATCTGAGAGTAAGCACAGTGCTCGTGTGGCAATGGAAGGACAGTGCATTCGGTGACAACAGGTCGCGTAGGCGAGTGGTGCCTCTGCTGCTCTTGCCTCGTGCCCTGTGCCTGGCGCTGCCTCAAGCCAGAGTGCCAGGCATGAGCTCCCCTGGTGAGCCCAATGCCCTTCCTTTGGGCAAATGGCCATTTACTTCCAAGCTGGCACCTGCCCATGTTCCAAAATCCTACCTGGATCGCATGACAGCCTCAGTAATGTGCCTGGGAAAGAAACAAATACCTTCCTGTACTGGGCGTGGACCAGCTCACTCACATTTGTCTCATTTATCCCAGAGAAGTGGAGATACTGCCTCACAGATTAAATCAGCTCAGGTCTCCACCTCTTTTTCCAGTAAACGGAGAAACCTTCCTCTCTAGACAAAACAGAAGGAGTGGGCTCACGGAGACCACAGCATCCTTTGCCGCTCCAGGCTTGCCCAAGCTAAAGAAGAGAGTCTATGTGTTACTCCAAAAGGAATTTCTCTGCTTCCTGCTGCTTGCCATTCCTGGCCGCTGCAGCCTGCGGTACATCAATGTGTGTGCTCAGCAGGGGAAAAACGCTTCTGACTGAGGCGGTGGTTGCGAGATGAAAAAGGCTGATCCACACAGTGGTTTCTTCTGTCTTCCTCTGAATGCGTTCACTTCAGTAGCTCCTTTCTCGTTACAGCTGGGAAAAATGTAAACAGAAGCCAGGCCCAGCTGAAAATAACTCTACCTATGTCCTGTGTGGAGCCTGCTCTATCCCCCTTACCGTTTTTTGACTCCTAATGGCAGACTCGGTTGTCCCTCAGCACTGAGGTCACGGCCAAAGATTGCATATAGACTAGTCGCACAGGACACACACCGAATACGTTTCTTCCACTTCACTGAAAGCTCTGCTTCAGCAAACAGGTGGAGCAGGATTGTATCTTATCTCATGGAATTAGCCACAAGGGGGAGACAAATACCCTTGTGGTGCCATTGCTGGCTCATGCTCTTAAAGCCCAGGTTGGAAAAGGTTTTCTCAGCTCTTGAGAGGTTTCAAGATTTCGGATTTTTTCCCCTAACCCAAAGTCAAAATCTCAAGTTTTGGAAGCTTTTCATTTCCCTTTTGGATTAAAAAAAAGAAAAAAGTTAATTAGTGCTCATTCACAGAATCATTGGAACATGAAACTTTCAGCTTTGAAAATATGAAGTTTGCAGTTTGGAATCTTATTTTTTTCCCCAAGCAATGGCTGAATTTAGAGAGATGGTGAAATAGAGCCCTTCCTACAGTTTTTGGCTCCTACCAAAAACATGTAATTTGAAAGTTCCTAAGAAATCTCAAGAGACACAAAACTAATTCAATCATAGGATACAATGGCTGCCTTTTATGTCCTCAGTGTCTCTGGCATGAGGCAAAAATTAGTCTGGATAAACAGACAAGATTTTTATCGAGAGAAAGAAACTTGAGACTGTGAAGCATGAGAACAAGGATATAGGAAAAACAAGGCTCATACATGGCCCCACCTGCTGTAGGTGCCTACAAAAGATGCCACAACAACTTCAGGGTTCAGAAGAGCTGCAGCCACTGTTCACCTCTATGTGCAGCCCATGGAGGAGGTAGGTCCATGGCACAGGGCTTTCGAAACACTTACTCCCCACATTTATGTCACGGAGAGCTGGAGTGACCACAGAAAGTCGGGGATGTGTATCTCACTGCGAGGCCACGTTAGTGAAGCATTTGAATTCCTGCATGAGCCTAAGGGCTTAAAATGTTTAAACTAAGATCTGGCTGTAAAATAGAACAAACCAGGCCCATAGCGTAAACATTTCTCATGTGAGGTAATACCTGACTTTCCAGGTCAGTGGACAAAAGAAATGTGGTGTAAATATCTGTAGCTTTAGGTGAAAAATGCACCCACTATGAATTTAGCCTGAAAAATGTAGTCAGTGGAAATTATCATATGGGAATGGTATGACATATGGCCACATGTGATAGACCATTTGTCTGTACAACTGAAACAAAACACTGATGTGACAGCATACAAAGATAGGGCATAATGTGAGATAAAAACTACTCTCCTGCTCAACCTTGTGAAACAGACTGGGGCTACATTAACAGTAGCAAACCATACAGTGCCAGGTCCATTCTCTGGCAACTCTAGCACGGTCCAACCCCAGCCGTGCTATCAAACTCTCTTAGCCTCTAAAGTGCCCTATGGTGTATAGCTGTAGACTTGGGCTGGTTTCCATGTTGTGCTTGGGAATTGTTCGGGGAAACGCTGTTTAGCTTGAGCCAGAAAATGCCAGAGATCAGTCTAACAATTTAACAGTATGGGCAACTCAGGACCATTGTCCTTGCTATGTCGTTGCTTTAGTTAGTAGTATAGATGTAGCTTGAGATGCCAGTGGCAGAGTGACACTTCCCATGCTCCTTCTTTATGCCCAAAGCCCCTTACGCTCTGGAGCATTAATCAAGATTACTAGCTGTACTTTTAAAAAGTAAAAAAGTAAAACAGGGTTTTTTTTTTTTCTTCCAACTGTGGCTGCCTGGTTCTCTGTGCTGTGATTTCTATAGCTCTGAGTGCTGAAGAATGGCAAGATGGAAGGAGGTGGTGATCCATTGCCCAACAGCTTTCAGGAACCCAGAGGGTATTTCAGATGTTCCGGTTGACCATAGTATCCCGTTCCCTGTACCAGGCAGCATCCATGGTTCATTGCTTGTGGCCCTCTTCCTGCCAGCATCTGACACGGCAATGTCAGCCAAGGCCTCACAGGGTCATTGGCACAGTTACAACAGCATGAGACTCACAATAAAACATCAGAGCCATTTCTGTGTCAGACAGAGTATTTCTCGCTGAATGTACTAGTAAGCCCAGGGCCCGCTTCTCATTTCATACTGGCATAAATGCATCACTCTCAAATGTGCTACAGAAGGTTGTGAAATCACAACCAAGCCCTTGGAGTCGTGTGTGATTCTCTTGGGCTTTGCCGTCAGGGCACGTGTCTTCACTTTGTGTAAGAGCTGGGGTGACAACCATATTCACTTTACCCTTGGAGACGGAAAAGCACCTGCAGCTGATGGCCTGGTGAGGTTAGAGACCAGCACTAACAGGGGAATGATTGGCTTCAGTGACACCTAATTACTCCTGCGGTGCCTGTTGCTGAAAGTTGTTTTCCACTGTGAAATTCAGGGAAGTTCTGTTCTCTCCAAAGAAACCCCATGCTGCTTATTTTGAAATCAATGATAATTCGGAGTTTGCCCAAAAAAAGAGACAGTCAAGTACTCTGAGTAAAGAGAGAGCCCTGTTGGCCAGTGTCTTGTGAACCTTGGAAAAATGGCTTTGAAGACACTGGCATAACTTCATAGAGCAATTTTTTTCCCCTCTGTCTCCTTCCTTTATCTTCTACCACAACTTAGGTGCTAGAGTTTATCCAAAGGTAACACATCAAAAGAAAATTCCTAGAGAGTTCACCACCCTGTCAACAACTGGTGTTCACCATCTCTCCCTCCGCAATGTGTTTACATGGGGAACAGAATTTTCTTATTAGAGAAAAACACAGCAAAATGTACACAATTCAGGTCAGGGAGGAGAGGAAAATCAAGGGTTTCTTCTTCTTCTTTTCCATTGCATCCTGCAAAAAATATTTGAACAGTTTTTCAACATCAGGAGTTAGGGGAATGTATCCATTCTCCCAGCATGCAAAGACAAGAGGCTTCCCTAAAAGCAACACGGCAAAATATTGGCTAAGCAAACACCCCGCATTAAGAAATTTAACTTTTTTATGTACTCATAACAATCTTTAAAAAGTTGCCTGTGTTTTAATATGTGGTAATGAGGATTTATTGACCGGGACTGCTAGATATGTGTGTGAATACAAGCATGCACGCGTACATACACACACTATATTATTTTTTTGCTGAGCATCTGCTTGTCTGGATATGTTCATATAATTCTCACACTTGAAGCTCCAAGGGAATGAGAATAATATCAAATGCTCACACACTTATCTTCCAAATGCTGAGGGGGACCACTGGGAACCCAAAGCATCCTGTCTCAAATAAAGAAGTTAAGTAACATTAGAGGTGGAATTAATGATAAAAAGTTCCATTTCATGCTTAACCCTTTCCACTTGCCTCTGTGAAAAGTTCTAACCACAGCAAGTGTTAGGAGCCCTGAAACATTGGTTTGTGGTTTGTTTACTCGAGGATGTGGGGACTAAGTCATGTTGCTGTGGGGCTTAATTTTTTTTTGTGTGTGTGTTGCACTTTATAAAAGCAGTGATAGAATCAAAGCATAATTTTTTTACCACCCTGAAGGATCTTCATGCCTTAAGGCATTGCTGACTTCAGTTAGTAGCACAAATTAATTTCTGCCGTATCTCCATCTAGTTAGTTACTATATTCATTCCTATCTGAAGCTGGAGGTCTCAGCTCCAGTGCTAAATGAAATGAAAAGTCCATCCATTCGAAGCATCTTAAATCTAACCCTTTCCTTTGCACTCATTCCTGGTCCTCCCATTGTTCTCACAGATATCCAGGCCCGCAGCAGTGAGGTCCCCTTCAAATTATTGAATGTTTTTCCTCCCCAAATCCTTGTAATCAGCAGCCTTATTCTTGCCTCTTCCTTATGCCACCTCCCAAACTTTCTCACTTGCTAAAACTTTGGTCTCTGCCCTTACAGTGCTTTGCATCAAGTGTGTTAGTTTATGCCCATTTGATTTTATAAGTCTGCCTTACAGTCTACTAAAACTGCCACGGATTAAATGGTCTACCTCATCCACAACACTGATTACACCACCCCAGCTCAGTAAAGCTCTGTAAAACTTAAACCCATTCTAAAATGATACGCTGTCTCCTCTTTTGCTAGAAGGAGCACTGTTGTATTACAGGTGCCATCCCATCTGTCAGTCACCATACTGCTCCAGCTCCTACCTTCGACAATGCTGTCTTCATCCAGCTGTTATTGAACTCCTCCTTTCACAAGTATCTCATCACTTTTCTCTTCATAACCCCCATCTCCTCCTTTCTCCAAAGACCCTTGAGGATACCCACTCCTCCTAACGATTTACCTCAGCTGGCTTGGAAGCATAGGCCCTCTTGCCCCAGCTAATGATTTTTTCTTCATTGTGCTATAATTATAATACAGTAATGAATACACACGTGTGTGTTTTAAAGGAATCCATATCACATGTCTTTAATACAGCACAGATGTCAATGCTGGCAACTCTTATTGTTCAACATGTTCTCCCATCGTTGCTTGTTACACTATTTCTGATCTGGTAAACAGCAGAGAGGAAGGACTTGTCTGTCATAGTCCTTGGCCACCACAAACCTCCATGGGGCCACAGTATTAATCCACCGAGTGAGCCATTCTGCATGCAGTTGGTGATTATATCGACTCTTAAGCAAGTAAGTGAACAATAAGGAGCACTACTGCTTCTCCTCCGTATTTCCCTATACAGCCCTGACTTTGCCATGCCTGGCAAGGCTGGCATGCAACCAGTGCTGATCTTCAGCTCAGATTTTCAGCAAGATAGTTCCATAAACACAATGACATCATGTGATGACCTCATTACTTTCCTGTAGGTTTGAATCAGCTTGCTTGCTTTTACAGGAAATCATATATATTCACTGCTCCTCCAACTTAATTACACCAGGGAAGTGCCACACACATTACTTTCAACATTTAGCTCTCAAGTGCATGAACAACATTCCCATAACCCATTAGGTACCCACCCAGAACAAACTTTGTCATCATACAAGTAAAGGCAGCTAAATAAACAGAAAGGTCAGTTTTAGAGTAGAAAAGCTTGAAAAATTCACAGTATTACTTCTGGGAGAAGGGCGAAGCAAAAATTACAGTACCTTGTGCTTTGGGGGCTTCTGGCCTGATTGAAAACACTAGACGCTATGGTAATACAATACAGGTGCGAAGAGACCAAAGTTTTAATGTCTTCATATCCCGTCTCCCCAGACCCTTGCTAATATTATCCATGATGTCATTGCACCCTGGACTATTCATTTTAGCATCGACTGGAAAGGCTTTGCAGAAGAAAGCATAATACTGGAAACTGGAAGTGCATCATATGAGATGGATAATATGAACTAATGCACAAAACTAAACATGGCAGAAGGAAATCAAAAGAGACATTCTGCATTGTTTATGGACTACAGGCAGTACACAAAGTCACAGACCTAAGATCAGCATCTTTCCTGAGGCCCTCAGCGAAACAAGAGAGTGGAACGTATTTATGGGAGAGATCAGGTTTCATCTAAGATTCCTCCCTTCAGATCAATTTATATCCAACTCTGTTCTACTACTCCATCACCAGTAAATACAGAAAATATTCATAGATTTACAAGAAGTATTGAAAACCTCATTATTTGTTGGACAGGAGGGGCAGAGGGTAAAGGGGAAAAGTGTCATAGTTTACAGCCATGTGTTTTCAAATAGAGGCTAACGTATGCATACCAGCACTCGCTTTTACACATCAGCGCCAAAATACTGATTAACTGCAAAGTGATCTTTACAGTGACACCACACACAGAGGAGAGCCCTTAAAATGAGGGGCTAAAATGATATACTTTGGGCCACCAGTGTTGTAAATTGGAAATAACTTCATGACTCTCCCTTCGCTCCTACTAAAGATGGCTTTGCGGAGTTCCTAATTCAGGATTCAAACTCCTGCAATACTGTAAACAAGCATCTTCATACACTAAGTTCTAGACACATATGCAACCCTTGCTATCGCAAGGCTTTTGTGTGACGACATCTGGGAATACATTTATAGGATTTTAATTCAAAGGGCTGAGTTATGCATATGAACGAACACCCTGCGTCTGATCACTGAGCTAGCGGCGGTGCTACAGTCCCATCCCGAAACCCGCAGACATCATCTATACCAGCCCTGTCAACAGTTCGTGCACATTTTAAAAGCATCAAAGTGTTTGTCTCCATTTTTCCAAGAAAAAAGAGCCCTTACAACACATAAACAAACACATAGAAGACACAGACATATGTCTTTGCATTATTTCAGTAAAAACATGCCTTTCTTATTAAACTCTGGTGCTGTCCTTTGATTATAGGCATGTTCTTTCCCAGGAAATCTATGACGAAGTATGTGTAAATACTCATCTCAGGGGTCTGCCCTTGTGGTGGCTGCGGTCACTCCCAGAGCTTCTCACCACGTATGTGTGTGAATTGCCTCATAGTGGTGTGTATAATGCATTCTCCCTTCTTTTGGCTTCCCTATCCATCTGGATGCTGGCCAAGTATGCTGGCTGGCCACCTTATTAGCAACAGAAATGGGACTCGGGTCCCAACAAGGCTCTGGTGGAAGGTGGCAATATCTCCCTTGACTGTGCTGGAGTTCAGCCCGCTTCCACCACTTCAGCAAGGGCTTCCTATCTCTATTATTGGGTGGTTGTGGACTTTGGTTGCTTTAGTCCTGTGGACTATTGAGAGCTTTTGATTCCACTTAACTTCAGCACAGCTACGGCAGTACGTTGTCACTAGATAAACCCATTATAAAATGCAGCTAAGTGTACGTGCTGCTCTCTCTCATTGGTTCCTTCATAAGGCAGGTTCACGTAGGTGCAAATTTGGTGGGGTTTCAGTTGCAGAAGCAGACTCCTGGCAAACTGCACATTCAGAGTCTGGATCCGTGGTTTGCCCCAAGGCCCAAACACTATGGCCAGCCCAAGTGGCTTGTGACTCCAGCGTGCTCTGGCACCAGCTGGTCACCCCTACGTGGGATGAGGCCAAGCCTTATCAAGAAAGCTGAGCTCATGTTTCCAAGAAGCAAAGAGAAAGGGAGAGGTTTGAGCAGAGCACTGTCATTGCCGGTGATGTCTTCCAGGCCAGCAGTAAACTTGGGTTGTTTATTGGATCCCAAACTTTCTTTGCATGTACACAGGAAAACAGATGCTTCCCACTCCTGGGCCACATGCTGGAGCCAGGCTCCCTCAGCACAGCCCACAGGTAGGGTACACAAAGAGTGCAGCAGAGGCATCGCTTCCTGCCTCTGGCTGCTTTGAGCTGGTGATATAACATTATCTGTCCCGCACACTTCTTTGGCCTCCTTGCCAGGGTATCAGGCCAGCTCGCAGCATGCGGCTTGCTCTTCCTGTGCAGTGGAAGCAGCTGCCGTCTCTGCTCACAAACAGGGAACGGGGGCCGGGGCTTGCAAGAACTTTCGCTCAAATGGTGTGCGTGGGGCACGGATGACAGAGCTGGGAAGCAAGCCAGGTCTCCCAGAGCTTGGGCAGGTGCGTGCCCTAACTACTAGGTTACCTTTCATCTTCCAGCATTACAGGCCTGGCAGGGTCCATCTGTAGCCCTGTCCTCAGTAAGCCTCAGGTGCAGTCCTCCATTTGATTCATTTATGCCAGCAGCAAATTAAGTTTCAGGCTCTTACAATGAATTAGAGAGGCGAAGAGGAAATAGAGCACAAATTCATGTGCCCGGCCATACGGTTTACAATGGGGCTTCAGGATGGCCACCTATCACAGTCTTTTGCCTCTTCTTCTGAAACAGCGGGTGCTGGTCCCTGCCTGTGCCAGGACTGATTTACTGCATTTGTGTGCCCTTCTGTGGTCCGAAGAGGATCCTTCAGCTTTCTGTCTGAAGAAGGTCCTCACAAGAGACAAAAGTTGTTTGAGAACATGATGCACTCACTGTTCCCCTCTCCTGTGACATTTCTTTACATAAGCAGCTGAATAGCAAAACATATCAGCATTCATTACTAATTTTGTTATTTATAGCAAGCTGCCACAGATGGAGACTGCAGCACCATTCTATCTTTAGGGCGTAGCGCCTGCCTGTCCATACAGACAATTGGTAATTAGCTCAAGAACAATTTGTTTATCTATTCTCAAACTTAAATAAATAGGAGAGCCATTCATCTGTCAAAATTCAACTCCCTCCCATTGTCAGGTCTCCAGGTTAACTGCTTCATGAATAGAGTTCATCGCTTCAGGCATTTAGGTAAAGACAAAAGGGTCTTTTGAAAGAATTCCTATTAAAGAAAATGAAATATGCAATAAAAAATAACAGGTTATGTACTAAAGGGATAGCATTTGGATCACAAGAATCAGGAGCACAGGACAAGATGATGACCACAGGGATGTCAAGCAGAGGTGTAGAAATGGACCAACCTGTAGCAGGGGAGGTGTGGTGTATATATCCTCTTTACTCCTGGCATGTGCACTTCCTACCAGTCCAGCCACCCAGCTCTCAGCCAGTCGCTCCATGTGAATCCTTGCATGAGAATGAAACTGGGGAATAGAAGGCAAAGAGGATACTTGCAGTTCTCCAAGCAAAATCCCACGTGTTCACTAAGATGCACCTGCATGGCTTGGATGGCAGGACCCTGCCCAATGTAAACACCACACAAGCCAGGGAGAAGACATGATATAATTTCTTTCTATTTTCATTGCCAATTCCAATCCTTCTTTGTTTTCTTTTATTCCCTATACCCAGCCCTGAGGTTAGCGAAGAGCGGAAGAGGCTTTATGAATAGAGGGACTTTGTGAGTTGGCCAAGGTTTGGCCCCTGTTCCCTCTCTCCTTGTCCCCATCACTGCTGACGGGAGGGGAATGGGAGCTGCTCAAGGACTGCTCATGCTCACTTTAATGGCCAAAGCAGTCTACGCGGAAAAAAACAAACAACCCTTGTCTTTCTCACAATTCAGACATTTTCAGCATCTGAAAGTGTTCACTTACCCAAGCCTGCAGGTGCAGCTTTTTTTACATGTGTATGAGCATACACACATCCATACATACAGGGTGGGAAAAGCAACAGGAAAAAATAAGAAGGTTTTAGACATTACTGCTATCAGGCAGCAAAAGTGGATCAGATCAGAGGAATTCTGCCTGGCCTCCATTTCCGATCATATGGGTCCCAGTGAAGAGCTATTTGCTTATTGTACTACCACCTGGACAATCTTTTATTGACCTTTTCATCCTTCCATCAGCATCCAGGAAGGGGATAAAAGCTACTAAATAAAAGTAAACTATTTCAAATACAATGGCTGGAAAGAAATAACTAATGAGGAGCTCCTTCTTATGTCTTTCAGCACACAACTCCGAATTTCCCTGTAGTGGTCAAGCTGGGACATGCTCATGCTGGGATGGGGAAGGTAAGTAAAAGAAAAAATACGTATAGCTCAGGAAACAGATATACTTGTGGCACAGAATTCCTGTGATGGTGCATGACGTGTGGACAGCCAGAGAAGGGGTTAAACCTCCCCACAGCCTATCTGGGTTGCACTGGCTGTTCCTGTGGGAGAAAAGGCTTTTTTCCACTGTCACGCACTCGGAGACAGGCAGCGGTATTGGGTTGGAGGCTGTCTGGGATGCAGGAAGGGGGGTTGTGAAGAGTGGGGGAAAAGCTGGCTGGGCTGAAGTCATTAGGCTTGTCTTTTATATATTTTCTCCTCTCCTGAAAGTGGTAATGTTGTTTATTCAAGCACCTGTAATGTGCAGCTACACCCCGTAGCTCTCACAATGGGGAGCAGTGGCACTGGTCTTTTTGAGTGCATTATGATGACCTTATTCAATAAAACGGGAGCCCTTCAGTTATTTTTTTCCTCCTTGCAAGGAAGAACAAGACCTTACAAAGCAGAGTGGCTGGTTGCCTGCCAAGGAATCCTGAAAAACAGTTCACTCCCCAGAAGGACCTGTTTGTTTTTCCCAGGCTCTCTGGGGTCTTTATTCCCCAAGTGAATTAGCAGCCCCTGTTTCTTGGGGTGATGGGGCTCCCCTTTCAGTGAGGCATCGCCAGCACGCTCCTGCTGCACTTTAGCCTCCCCTTTCTTGCATATACCTTTTAAAAATCATCCCCTATCTGTCTAAAACTTGATTCGTTCAGAAGTAGGAAATTCTGATGCATCATCTCTGCATCCAAATGACTGGAACATGAACTTTGTAACTGATAGCCCTGTCACAGTACTTCCCTAGAGCAGACAGACCTTCTCCCAGCCTCACGCTTTCCCTGAAAATTATATATAGGTATGCCAAACTTAAACTTGGTACAGCTTGTTTGCTTGCGCGCTGGAAACAGAAGCCCTTTCTGGCTTCCTGGATTGCACATGGAAGCTCTCATAATCGTTCTTGCTTTGGTTGCAACGTTCCCCTGTCTGGATGGTAGCTGCTGGAGAGGAAGTGGGCTCAGATCCCTGGGCCAGTGGTGGAGCTGGCTTTCAGCATCAAAGAACAAACATTTAAATAAGCAGGAAATGTTTGTTAAAATATTGGTGCTCGTATGTTAAACAGGCAGAGGTGTCATTGAATTAGAGTACATGCAGAGAAGCCTAGAGCTGCTTGTAGAGCGAGCCACTGAACATGTCCCCAGGAAGGATTTCATTAGCAAAATCCAACCAGGACAAACCAGGAGGAAGAAACTCTTCCCTGAGGAAAGGTTACAAGTTCCTTGAAATCCTGAAATCCTGGATCTCTCTGACTGCTCTGCAGTTTCACCTGTAATGTAGGGAGGGCTTCTTGTGTCTCTCCTGTGCACAAAGGACCCTCAGTGGCTACAGAAATGAGGGCAGAATCAGAGAAAATTACCCCAATCTTAACAGTGTTTCCAGACAAAACTCCCAGCAGAATATTTAGCTATTTTCTTCTGCACTGGACACCAGATCTTCTTCCACCTCTTGTTTTTCCCTCCCATTTTATTCTTTAATGATGTTGATTTTTGCTGTCACAAGTTATAGGGAAAGAGAGTTTCTATTAAAACTCCAGGCACATTTGTACACAGTGGTACAAGGCAGGTACGTAGGAAGTCGTTCCCGATGAAGATAGGCCAACAGCCAGCATCTTAGAAGAAAGAATTGGTCTGAGGCCAAGTTTATTTCAGTCCATTATGAAATTAGGGACAACTAGCAAAGTCTGGATGTGGATTTGGGCGCAGAGTTTCAACACTGCTCTGTTCTGTAGATGGGAAAGGTACAGGAAGGAAGGGTTGTTGACCTTATGGTTTTAGTTTGGGCCCTTCTCCAGACACAAGTAGCCTGAAGGAAAGTTGAGAATGATTAAATTAGTCTTCTTGAAGTCCCTCTGTATTTCAATTCATAGAGCAAAAAGAGAAGAGAGAAAGTGAAAATAAAGTGAAGGACAAGTTGGTTGGTTTAAAAGACAAGATAAAGTGAAGGACAAGTCGGTTGGTTTAAAAGACAAGTAACAGGAATTTGTTTCATGTTGCTTTTAAGACAATATGGTTCAAGCCAAGTGGGACTGACAAAAACCACAGAAAATGTCAGGAGAAATATAGATAAGCGGAACTATGGGTATACTAGAAAAGTAACGTCTATAAGTAAAAAAAATCAAACCTCCAATTAAGTAGTTTAGAAGAGGAAAGTTTCCAGGAGACATAATGGTGGTTTTAACCATCATAATGTGAAAGCAATAACCAGTGATGATACGGAGATTACAGAGCGCTAAAGAATTTCTTTGCATCAGTCTTCAGAAGTAGAGATGATAACAGGAAATAGCAGGTCTTTAGCTGTAAAATATACGTAACATGAAAAAAGAGAGGTTTGCTTTTGGTTTAGATTAGCATAAGTAAATAAATGTTAATAAAGTACCTGCATCAGGTCATGTTTTGTATAAAAGCAGTGACTGAAGAAACAAAGGATAAAATAACCAACCTATTAGCCAAAGTACACATGTGAGTATTAAAAATAGTACTTACGGCAACAAACGATGCCAAGATAGCGAGCCATGTATTTGTACCTGTAATGGGTGCTTCAAAGGATGTGAGCATTCAGATTACAATCTCATAACCAGCAGAAATTGTCAGGGAAGTACTTACATTTTTCTTGTTATTAATGATGAAATCACATGTAATGGGAGGCACCAAGACTTAAAAGAATGAGCAAAGATGGGAAGCCCAGACTCTGTTATTCTTCATTTGCACTGAGGCAGTGGCCAGGAGCCAGAAAAGCTCTGGACACAAAAAAGGCCTCTTCCCCAAAGAGTTCCACCATTGACTTGCAGGGAGACTTGTGTCATTTCACAGTTCTTCTTCAGTTTCTCTGTGTTACAGACCAGAGGGATTATAACGATTACCTGATACTTATTGCTAATTCATGCTCATAAGGCTCTTGGCACTGTAAGAAGTGCAGAGTGTTTATTATGTTGCAATAATGGCTAGAAAGAGCATAATTATAATAGTCAGATTTTCATTTTCACATACCTCTGTTTTCACAACATTTTCACAAAATTCACTCACCACATTTTTGAATTAGAGGGTTGAACAGAGAATCCTTAAAGCTAAAATGAAAAATAACCATGTTAGGACTTGTAAGACGCAGGCTTTATTGACTGTCTTCAGCTTGGAAGAGGAACAGTTAGTATTCAAGGTCAGAACCAAAGAGGGTGGGTGGCAGTATACCATTAGCAATAGAAATGCTTTTGCCAAGTGATGTGTACATGTAAGGTGTAGGTGGGGATGAAGAAAAAAAAATTTGCAATAAAAGGCATGTTTTGAAATTTCCGTTGAGAAATCCCGAAACAACAGCCTCTCTGTTGACTTGAACAGAGACACCAGGAATAGCCTTCGCCCAGAGAGACAAAGGGGCCCCAGACAGTCTTTTCGTCTAAAAACAGGACATATGCCCCTCAGCCCCTCCCATGGCCATCATTATCCTCCTTCCAAAATTTGAAATCACTTCATAATGCGCTGGCACTGGATGATCATAACAAGTGCTCTGTGTGTTGCTGGTCCAATACACATACAATATTTGTAGAAATACTGCTTAGACAATGGTTTACAATGGAGTCAGCAGAGAATGACCTTTCCCATGTTGTATTTAAGTTGCCCAGGCTTATGGGGTCAAGAATACTCAAGGACGCTTCCAGGGAAGCCATGGATGGACACTGAAATGAGATGTCCTTCCCTGTGCAGAACTGAACTATTGTTCGCCCAGCAGTTCCTAAAGGTCAAGGCATTTTTAAGCATTGTGCAGTTTGAGCCTAACTACCCCAGAAGTGATTGGGCGTCTCTGTTGCTTAGGGTGAGCACTACAGTGAGAAAGGAACAACACTTCTTCCTGACTGCAGATCTCAAAATGCCAGAGCCCGTGGAAAGAATAAAGTTCTGGGTGTTAATATCTGCCATTTGTGTGCTAACATGACCCTAAAGTGCCCTAGGAACCGAGCCCAGCGCTGCAAATTCACTCAAAGAGCCTCTTCACCTCTTCCTGATCAGATCATGAGAAGGAAACAACTGCCAGATCTGCAAAGAGTGGAAAAACAGTATCTGTTCATGTGGCTTTATATATATTTATATGAATTTAATAAATGTATATATATTTTGCTACACTTGCTTTATTTTTAGACCTCTCTTATTAGGCCAGTTTAAGAGTCGCCTCCTGTCCCCTCCTGCCCCATAATTATGAAAACACCTCCCCAGTACAAATCCTGGCTCAGATGAATTAATTACATTGTAGAAGAAAAACTTGTTGTTCATAATAATGTGGTCAGAGTTATTTTCTCTCTTACTGGATGGGAAAGACTTTTCTACTTTTTTTTCCCCCTGGTATAAATATAGCACAAACTAAACAGAGCCACTCTGTAATGTAAAAATACTGCAAGCTTTTTATCAGGAAGGACAGCTCGTCACCTTGTCTCTCTTGGGACTGGAAATAGAATGTTCCAAAAGTGAGAGCTTTGAAAATCCAGTGTGCTAAAGAGGCAAGGAAGGGGAAAGGGCTGCCTTGGTTTGTCAAGGAACAAATATTTTCTTTTACAGAGGACAAATAATGACTTGACATGTAACATTCACAACAGAGCAGCCCAATTGCTGCGTTCCCACTGACTCATGAGCGAGGAGGTAGCACCCATCTTGAAAATAGCAAAAGCATCCCCATTTCTCACACACCAGTCTGGAACCCTTTGCTGGATACAGAAAACAGTGAGTGATCCAGGATACCAGGGACCAAAGCTGCCAAGACCTGGGGCTGAGAGAAGCTATTCATTGGGAAGTTAGTACGGATTATAAGGTTTAATGCATTAAAGGCAGCGTAACATCTGGAGAACATCAGTGTGAGGATAACAAGGAAATGCAGACACTGTCTTTTCTTTATTATTTTGAGGTGAGTCAAAGTTAGGCCTAAACTGAATATGTGTCAGTTGGATCAGGTATTTTCTGAGACAGGGAGTATAATTTGGGGTAGAGGGAAGGAGAAACTCAGGAAACACTCTGTATGGAGCCATTCCTGAAGATCTGCTGTCTCAAAATGGCAAAGTCACTACAGAAAGGCTAAGTGCAGGTCAAGATGAATGAAAAATCACAAGCTCTGCGTGGCCATGCCAGTTCCTCTGGAGAAAGAGACTCAGACATTTTCACAAGCCTACCAAGACTCGGTTAAACACCATGTTGCCAAGCCTGGCCCTGGCTCAGCCTTGGACACCTACCTCCCAGATGAACCTGCCTCTAACCCCAGTTTGGACACAGAAACTGCTTCTGCAAGCTGTCTCCAAAGTGGTGTGGGTTCAACCTGTTAGGCAGATTTAACTCTGGATAACACTCAGAGAGGCAAGGCTAGGGCAGCCCTAGCAGACTACTATAATTATGCCACTTTGGCTGACTATTTTTTAATGTGGACACATAACTAAGGAAAGCAAAAGGGGATTGTGAGGCAATACCTTGCAGTGCTTAGGCTAAAGACGAGAAAGGAGCGCTGTAGCCCTGGGACCCTGGTGTCCAGGAACATCGGGGATATACAAGAGGCAGTAAATTTGGGAGCTATGAGATGGAGGAAGCAGAAATTTCTGTCCAGGTCCCTCACCGCAGGAACCTGTGCTCACGCAGATCTCAGGGGTGGCTCAGACTGCCTGGGAAATATCTATGGTGGGCTTCTAACAATGACGGGACCCACTCTCCAAAGGAGGCCTCAAAAGAAGGTCCACAGCAGCTATGGGACAGAAGTGTTTGTTCCTGACCCATCCCTCAGACCACTCTACAGCCAAGGGCAGCAAGATCAGTGCCTCTTGAACAGGCTGAGGATGGGAACGGGCACCAACTGCAGGTCAAGTAGTATGAGCCTCTGAGATGCCACTGTTGGGCAAAGGGACAGTCACATCTCCATGAGCATGTCCCCAGGATTCCAGCCAGACTCCTCTCTCCGCTGCAGCGACAGTGAGCGTGCTAGGGCACGGCCGGTGCCTGAGTTACAGAAGAGAGCCAGAAGGGAAGCAGGGACTCTCCCGGGGAGCTTTCTTACTCAGAAAAGGCATTTGTCAACACACTGGCCCAAACTCTTCGCAACAGGTCACTAAAATGCTACAGCAAACAGCAGCTGATGGCTCCAGAATGAGTCTATTGCTGCTCAAACAGCCAGCACAGCTAAGCAAACAGGCCGCCAGGGCAGGGGCTGTGTTTGCATTCGCTGTTTGCACTCCTCTATGCAGCTAATGGGATATTGCATTTATCCTAAGAAGGGGGCAAAAGAGAGAGAGAGAGAGAGAGAAATGGCTTCCTGTTGATCTCTCTCCAACTTCTTTTCTCAGTTTCATGCATTGGCCAACCTGCCATTTTAGAAGACAGATGTATCCCTTATTAGGTAAATTGGTAACTGTTTGCTCTAGAATTATTTTTAATAGTCCCTTCTTAAATAATGCCCTCTGGCGTCACACTACATCCACCCTGGCTTTGGTTATCTCTAGGGTATTTTCCTCCTGTTAGGAGAATGGATATTTTATTGACATGTAAAAGGGTTACAAGGCAGGAGGAAATGAATTATACAAAATTTAAAAGTAGAAAGCTAATAAAATGGTGGACTTGATAGATAAGGCAGGAAAATAAATCTAATTTGACTGTAACTTGAGTGCTTCCTGTTTATGAAGTCATAACTGTATGCTGAACTAAACCAGCGTTAACCCAGGACACGGCTGTTATTTTGTCAAATTTGGCCAGCTCTAACAATTAACAAATGGTGGCTCAGATTTCAGCATTGGTGTGGTGACTATTTTGATGCCTGGTGGGAAAAAGGGCTGTGATCTCCTAAAAGGGGACCTCTGTGAGGTGCATTCTCTGAAAAGTCCATGGAAAGGGCTCTGGCACGAGCCAGGGAAGATGGCAGAGCTGTTTCCAGAGGACTGTGCAGTGGTGTAGCACTGCGGGAGTCATCATCTTTGTTTTTCATGTCTGTCTTCACATCCTTGGTAAGTCTCACCACTCTTTAACTATTGACCCAGCCAAAAATCCTCAGGCTTATTGGAGAAAACACCTCCTGCTTTCCTTCTCTCCCCATAGAAGAAATGGACCCTTCCTTTCCATAGCATACCAAAGTTTTGAGGAAAAATCCCATTTAACGAGATGAGCATACAGCTCCTTTCTAGCAATAACAATACAGTCTAATTCCAACCTGGAGAGGGAAGCAGCATCCCTTCCTCTGCCTCTGGGACAAATGTTCCTGGGCTGGGAATGCAAACATTTCAGCTGGGGCCCAAAGACATCTGTTGCACAAGCGCAGCACTTTGTTTCAGATCCCACAAATGTCCTTGTTCCAAGTAGGTCATTATATAATGGCTTTTGTCTTTTCCCATTGCCAAAAGGGTCCGGGAGAATATGTCGTAACACCGTGCGTCGCCTGCCCATGTGGTCCCTCCTGCGAGCATCTCATCTGGGTGGGACTCCCTTGCTTGATGTCATTCAGCCCAGCGCAGCCCTTACCTGTCCAACAAAAATACCTGGCCCTGACACAGCCTACATTGTTCCCCCTGGTGTTTTGTGAGAATGTGATGCCCAGGCTGAGGCTTCCCCCCATGTGAGGTGCTCCCCACTCCCGCTCCCCCACCACCTCTGGGGCTTTCCTACCACCTCACCCTTCCCTGCCGCCCCAGGAGCAGCCAGCACCACACGCAGCCCCGCTCAGGCATAGAGGGGTAACAACACAGCCCAGAGCAAGGCTGCTCCTCCTGCGTGACGTGCAATGGTTGCTTTTACATTTCCCCATTGTGTTTGTTATTTCCTTTTTTTCTTTTCTACACACCCACCCCACAGACTATTGTCATCTTCCTCTGCTCCTTTTCTCAATGGTCCCTGAATAGCAAGAGCACAGCCTTCACCACAGCAAAAGGGAGGAGAACTAGGGGTATTTGGCATTCAGCAAAAGGAGAAGCAAAGACCAGATCTTTTTTCCTCTTATTCAGGCACCTAGAAATGGTCACAAGTCAAACTAGTTGCACTTTTCACCTTCCCCACAACCTGTCCAGTTCTCAAGAGCTTTTCTGCATCAGGATGTGGCTGCGTCTTTGGCTTATGTTAAGGCTCGTGCTTACACAAAAGTGTCTAAACAGAGTAAAACAGGTTAGCAAAAAGCCTGTCCTCTGTTCTCTAGTGAAGATGGCTCCTGCCCTCTCATGGTTGAAGGCAGATATGTAAAACTACTTGTTTGTTCTTTGCAAAGAAGCATCAAATACCATGCATGTGTTTCCTTCAGCCGGCTCCACATAGTCTGGCATCACCCTCCTTTAACACACGCACTGACGCAACTGGGAAACTCTTCTAGCGCAGAGACCAACCGGTTGTCACGAGAGAGTAGACACTTAGCAAAGCAGGGTTGCAATTCCCAACTGCGGTCTCAAAGTGTTACCAAACTACAAACTGTAGGTAATATGTAAAGAAAGTCACTCGCTCACCTTTTTCACACAGTGTTGGTCTTTTTTCTACCAATTAACCCACCCTTCCTGCATCCGTCCAGCCTTAAGGAACACGACTTGCACGGGATTACTCTGATGCACCAAACAAGTTTTTGCCAATAGACTAAAGGCCGGGGTTGATTGTATGAATGAGGTGAAGTTGTCCACTATGTTCTCATTGCCTGCTTGTTCAGTTTTCCTCTCCCAA
Organism: Dromas ardeola; assembly: GCA_013398915.1. Lineage (NCBI taxonomy): Eukaryota > Metazoa > Chordata > Aves > Charadriiformes > Dromadidae > Dromas > Dromas ardeola. Next base: position 94,316 of record VYZM01012180.1, on the reverse strand, counting down.
ATCAATAAGCTTTTGTAGATATTTGATCACATCACTAGAGCTTCTCCTGGTTTGGTTTTGGTTTTTTTTTTTTTTGGATGAGATACAGAGCATTTCTCATAACTGAATACAAATCTTTAAAAAGCCAGCTTCTCAGAAAAACTCCAGCTCATAGGCCACTGCCCCCTCATTTCCAAGTGCGACTCAAGTCTAACACCCAACCAGGTGTCCCACACATGTGCCCATGGCATCGCACTCACACAAATCTCCCCCAGAATCACAGGCTCCCCCAGAGACATGCTTTTCCTTCACAACTTGCTTCCAGCCAGGAGACCTGCACCACTCCTCCAAGAAAGTCTGGAGGGGTGTAATGTGAAATGCCAGGGAACTGCAGCTCAGAGGTGGCAGACAACCAGCTCTCTTGTTGATTTCCTGGCATTGGTTTCTATTTCCTGACCATCCAAAATAATCTGTTTTCATCCATCCCAACATGGGAAATAGCAGTTCCAATGTTTGAATGAAGTAATGCCCCTTAAGAGATCAAACGTTTTTCTGAAGCATCATAAAGGCAATGACCATTAGCAAGAGCCATCTGGGCAAAGGTCTATCTGCCTCCCTGCTGCCAGGTTTACGAGGGCTTGTGCATGAGGAAGGAGAACAGGGTTGATTTGCCCTGGGTTGGGTTGGTGTGGGGAACTCCTCTCTTTAAATCACACAGTCCCTCTCTGTCCTCAGCTCCGTCTGTGTGGGTTTTAACTGACATTGTGCTTTTCAGGCGTAGAGATGACTTCTACTCACAGAGTATTCCTGTTCTTTTTGCTCTTGTTACTTTTTCACTGCATTTTGGCAATCAAGGTCAAAGTTGAGAACCAACACGACTTCCGGGACATGGCCAGCATAGTAGCCATGGCAAAAACCTATGCCACCACCGAGCCGTTCATTGACTCCAAGTACGACATCCGAATCCAGAAAATCGGCAGCAACTACAAGGCTTACATGTGAGTGCACGGCTATGCTGGAGTGAGACCGGGGGGAGACAGTGCTGTGGATGTGATTCAGTCGGTGTCTGCTCTGGGCAGGAGTAGGAAGCTGACTTAATTTCCTTGAAGAATAGCCCTGCTGTTCTCCTCCCACCTCTGAACCCAGATCCCTCATCCACCGATCATCTTCTCCATTACTCACCGTCAGCTCATTGTGTCTGGAAGGTAAATGTCTCTCTACCTGTTTCTGAGATTCAGTTAGTTCCCACTATAACAGCTGTGCTCTGCCATCACCTATCACCTATCACCTCTCCCTCCTGTTGTCGAAGGGCTCATCTTTCCCAGCAAAATCCCGGCACCCCCAGTACCCTCTAGTGGGAACTGAACCCACCTCCTTCCCACCTGGGGGAAACAATAAAAAAGATTGAGCCAGCTGTAACTCATAGAGTCCTACAGTGTCCAACCCATAGCAACACCCCATCTTCTCCCCAGCTGGAGATCACAACACCACAATCGCACGAGGACACAAGGAGCACACAGCACCGGGTACGAACGGCCTCAGCCTGGCCAGCACGCAGGGTTTCTGCGGGCATTTTGCACGTGTGCTCCTTGAGGCGTACAAAGGAGGGAAAGGAGAAAGAGAGACATTTCTGTGGGTGCCCCAAAGCTCCTCCCTGCCCTGTGGGGTAGTGAGGGAGGTGGCATGAAGGCAATCCTCAACACTGGTATGTTTAAAAAGCGCTCAGCCAAACTTTAGTAGTTCTCAAGCTCAATTAAAGATGTAACCACATGAGTCAGTAAGACACCTGTTTCTTCTTACTGCAAACCAGTAGATGAGAAAAGCCAAATAGCACAGCTTCTCCAGAAGCTCCTTATCCAGCCACAAAATTCTGGACAAGTAGACAGCTCCAACAGTACATTCTTCAGGTCACCGAATAAATAGATTTCATATGTTACCTAACACTCACGACACTGTGAGTTTTGGGTCCATGTTTACAAACCCCCAGGCCATAGTTCTGATGAAACATAGTTAAATAAGATAACCAAATGTACACCATCACATATTTCTCAGCTATAACTGCCTAAAATTCCTGGTTGGATTCCCAGCACAGAGGTATTTAGGTAAACTAGATAATGATTGAGTCACATTCTTCATGGGAAGCACTTGTGGGACACTGGGCTGCTTCATATGAACTCAATGAAAGAAAATTTGTTTTGAAACTGATCAGGTCAACAATAGCACAGTTGCCTAATATTACATTAACATCTCGGGGAGTCTGGCTCAAATTGGCCAAAGGAAGGAAGGTTTAAAATATCAATTAAAATTCCCTATTCCTGCCAACCTACCCAGCCTTGGTTCCAGAGCCAGCTCCCCGCCTGCCTCTAAGTGAAACAAAGGCCCAGTTAGCCTGACCATATCCTCTCCCTGTTTACTATTCGCACTCACCACGCACTCATCCAGACTGGGATCAGAAATAATACCAGATGATTGAGGAAAGAAAGCAGTCACACTAAGAGCTAATCCCAGTCGGGAATATAGCTGCGCAAACAATTGTTTGCTAAATGAAAAATGTTTTCACATGAAAACAGCCATGAACGGGAAACACCTTAATGAGAAATGAAGTTAATTAGCAAAGAAAGCAAGCAGCAAAGTTCTCCCAGCGACTTGCTAACCCAGAAGGTTGACTTATATTGAGAGAGCCATTTATGGACTTGAGCTTGGAAGAGTGCTTTAGTCAGTCCCATCGGGGGCTGTTTCTTCTGTCCCAGCATCAGACAGAATAGAAGGTTATTTCTATGGTATAAATAAGTCCCTACTAAGTCCAAGGACAGAGGTAAAAGCACCCAAAATATCAGAGCTCTCACTGGTGTCTCAAATAGAAGACTCAAAATCATTACTCATGCTAGCAAATCTCAGACTTAAAGGCAATTACAGCATCTGCAGTAGCATCATACTAAGTGAATTGCTTTGATCTGTGAGCCATGGAATCTACCCAGTATTTTTCATACCTTCACCCACACATATAGACTTTAAAAGCCCCCTTCCTTCTCAGAAAAGACTGTACCAAAATTCTCCAGAATATGTTTACTTTGCAGCAAGCATCTGCCAGAGGGAGGATGCTGCAGGGTGACTCATGCGTTCCTCCCCGCCCCAGATGTTCAATGCACTTCCTTCCAGCCCATGACCCAAGGCTTGAGTTCAGTTTCCCATTGACTTCAGTGCAGTGACTCCAGCTTTACACTACTAACAAACACCTACTTAGCCCATGCCTTGGGCCAGTCTCAAAACAGCAGATAAGCAGCATGTGATACATGCCTAAAATTCCACCAAATCTATTTGACTGTCATTGTAATACTGGTGAAGAGAAAACATGAATACTAGTCATGCGGCAGGGAAAACTGGGGCAGAAATTATGCTTCCACCCCCACCACAACTGAGAGCAGAGAGGGATCATTTCCAGTTAAAATTTGTGAAATGTTGTTCACTTTGAATGAAGCCAACAGCTGCTGACTTTCACAGGTGGGATATTCCTTGCCACCAGCTCTTAGTAAGAGGGTGATATCCTTTCCTTTCTAGTTTCATGAATGTGGCTTCTGATCTTGTTACCTCAAATGCAGTTCAATGGGCTCTACAAGGGATACAAAATCAACTGTGTCTAAACCAGAGCTACTTTTAGACTGAAATGGCCCAGCTTGGAGATGGTGAGTATAGGACACCAACAGCCCATGATCTGCTAGTCGATCCACTTATCCTAACCAATGCTGAAGGTGTCTTGCTCACAGATCTGCTTCATCAACTGATCCCTAAAAGCCTGGGGTCTTTTCCTTTAAGATACTGACTGTAGAGTGTTTTGGCTCTGTCGTGGGTTGGCCCTGGCTGGATGCCAGGTGCCCACCAAAGCCACTCTATCACTCCCCCCATCAGCTGGACAAGGGAGAGAAAATATGACAAAAGGCTGGTGGGTCAAGATAAGGACAGCGAGATCACTCAGCGATTACTGTCACGGGCAAAACAGACTCAACTTGGGGAAAATGAATTTAATTAATTACCAATCAAGTCAGAATAGGATAATGAGAAAAAAAAACAAATCTTGAAACACCATCCCCCTACCCTGCTTTTCTTCCTGGGCTCAACTTCATTCACGATTTTTCTACCTCCTCCCTCCGCCAGCAGTGCAGGGGATAGGGAATGGGGGTTGTGGTCAGTTCATCACACATTGTTTCTGCCGCTCCTTCCTCCTTAGGGGGAAGACTCCTCACACTCTTCCCCTGCTCCAGCATGGGGTCCTTCCCATGGGAGAAGTCCTCCACGAACTTCTCCAACATGAGTCTCCAACACAGGCTGCAGTTCTTCATGAACTGTTCCAGTGTGGGTCCCTTCCACAGGGTGCAGTCCTTCAGGAACAGACTGTTCCAGAGTGGGTCCCCCACAGGGTCACAAGTCCTGCCATCACACCTGCTCCAGCGCAGACTCCTCTCTCCACAGGTCCACAGATCTTGCCAGGAGCCTGCTCTAGCATGGGCTTCCCACGGGGTCACAGCCTCCTTTGAGCATCCACCTGCTCCAGCGTGGGGTCCTCCATGGGCTGCAGATGGATATCTGTCCCACCACTAACCTGCATGGGCTGCAGGGGGACAGCCTGCCTCACCATGGTCTTCACCGTGGGCTGCAGGAGAATCTCTGCTCTGGCACCTGGAGCACCTCCTCCCCCTCCTTCTTCACTGACCTTGGTGTCTGCAGAGCTGTTGCTCTCACATATTCCCACTCCTCTCTTCTGACTGTTGTTCTGCCACAGGGTTTTTTTCCCCTTCTTAAATATGTTATCACAGAGATGCTACCACTGTTGCTGATGGGCTCAGTGTTGGCCAGCAGCAGGTCCGTTTTGGAGATGGCTGGCATTGGCTCTATCAGACATGGGGGAAGCTTCTAGTAGCTTCTAACAGAAGCCAGCCCTGTAGCCCCCCTGCTGCCAAAACCTTGCCACATAAACCCAATATACCAACAGCCCAAGATCTGCTAGTCTATCCACTTGTCCTAAGCAATGCTGAAAGTGTCTTGGTCACAAATCTGCTTGATCAAACGATCTCTAAAATCTTGGGGTCCTTTCCTTTAAGATACTGACTGTACACCGCCCCTCTGATGTTTAGGATGATTGGAAGCACTTTGACTTTCAGTCCCTGAGAGAAATGGGGTTTGAGACAGAGCATACTCGGGGAAATATTTTTGTCTTCAGTCTCCTTTTCCACTTCAGGTTGAAAACTAAAAGGGAAAGAAAAAAGAAGAATTTGGTGGCACACTTGACACCTGAACTGCTCAGACACATTTGGAAGGGAGTGACCTTGACAGAGTCTGTGGTGTAGGAATTTGGTGACTTGTCCAGAGGGTTTCAAATGACGTTTTTCCAGGAAAGTTAGGGATACAGTTTATGCCCATTATTGGCTGGAGATGGGTAGGCATAAACAATCAGGCCAAAGGGCTAGCACAGAGTTCTTATTTTGGGAGCTTTCCCACACCAAATTTCCTTGTAAAACTGTATAGCTGTGGTTTGGCTTTCTTAGGGATGACACATTTGGTATGCCAGGTACATTTCCTAAACAGATATACAATCATCTTGTCACTGATCAGACTCCAGGAGTTCTCATCAGTACTAATGGGATTCTGGATGCCATGTGCCACTGCAGGGCAATTTTCTGAACTTAAACTTTAATAAAGAGTGGTTCTTCCCATTGCAGAACTGAAAAATATAATCCTGAGAATCCCATGACAAAAGAAAAAGAGAGTCTGAAGGTTGAACACTGACCTTAGAGGCCATCAAAGGGCTCATAACAGTCAGAGATTGAGGAGGAATCAATTCTTTTGCTTAGAAACTAGGGCAGGAAGAGGGATCTTGGGTGATGGGAACAAGGGACAAGAGTCAACAATATGGAAACACAGTTATTCAACACAGTAGTCATGCTCTTTTGCCCCCCTCCCCCCCTTTCTCCTTTAAATATGGATACAAAGACCGTTTAAATTTCATAGCAACGATCCATACCACTTTAGAAGAGAAATGGAGAAAGGACTCCAGGCTGTCCCCCACCAGAGTAAAGGGGAACCTTAGGTAGTCAACTATTATGATCCAGGTTTATAGTCTAGCAGGACATCAAGACATCACTGCTTTGTGTAGTTTTGCAAGTTCAGAATCTCTTTTCCACATCATGTTGAAAAAGTGAGAGAACTGGCAGCGAGGGTTCCCACAACATCATGTTGAAGCATTGGATCACACCTCATACTCTCCTCATAAATCTCTATCTAAATCTTCTTCAGCATGGAGATGCTCCCTGGATGTATCCTGTCAGCGTGTTGACTCGTCCTAGCTTGTACACCGTGTATACTGTACATAGTTGTGCACCCTGCCAGGCAGATGCACAGTGTTGTCACAAGGGCTTGTACACTGTGCCAGGCAGATGCACAGCGTTGTCACAGCAGGCTCTCCAAGGTTTGCCTTGTGCCTAAAGTCAAGAAAAGGAAAACTTTCACCCCTTGATGGATGACGGTGAAACCCAGGATTTGCCAGCAACAGCACATTTTTTTGGAAGTCAATCATCAGTTGCAGCTAGTGAGAATCCAACAATTTTGCAATTATAAATTCTCCAAGTTCAGACATGGTGAGCCACGGACAGGTCAATGAAAAGTCAGTGAAAAGAGGGTATAATCATATGTTCTACGACATCAGTACAATTGAAATCAGAGTTAGGGAGACCCAGAATGTCAGAGCTGGTATTTGTGAAGCTGCTTAGGCAGTTCTTTGCCTCTACAGTTGCTCTTCCATGGACGGAGGGTGCTACCCATTGCAAAACACAAGGGTGATTATCCCAGATCGTCTATAGACATTTCAGCTCTCCTGAGCCTGATATATAAAGAAAGAAAGTACTCACAGAGACTGATGTGTGCTCAAGATTCCTTGGAGGTTTCCCTAACTCCTCATTCAGGTTTTCATGAGCCTGAACAACATATCCTGTATGGAGTGTTGTTGAGGCAGGATTTGGAAAGGCTTCTGTCAGGATGAACCTCACCTCATCCCCTCCTGTACAAGCACCGAGTCAAGAATGAGGACTACAGTATGAGGGAGGATGGGGCAGGAGTGTATTTTCATGTTTGGGTTACGTTTTTGGTTTGTTTTCCTAGGAGGACGTCCATCTCTGGAAACTGGAAGGCAAACACAGGTTCTGCGATGCTAGAACAGATTGCAATGACAGAGAGGTAAGGAAGAGGGCTTCAAGACAGTATTAGCTATTCTTGGGTTAGAAGGGAGGAACTGTATTTCGGACTTTGGTTAATTGAGAGAACTGGTAAGTGAGGTCTCCCGGGAGGCTGGATAAAGAAGTTTAAAAGACTGAGTGTTTCCTTAAAAAAATACTAAGAGCACAAAGGCAAACTGTCCTATTTTGGAGAACAGACTGGAAGTACAGCTAGAGACCAACATTGCTAAATCATTAGATCTTTAGTGAATGTAGCCACAGGAAACAAGACCAGCATGCTAAGGTCAAGCACACGAGTACAAACATGTAGGGATAAAACCAGAAAGGTCACAGCACAAAACAAGAAGTAACAAGAAGTTATTCTAAGTACATTACTAATGAGAGGCAGACAGAGAAAAGTGTTTTTCTTCTGCTCAACAGAAGGAAAAATCTGTCAGCTGAAGTGTTGAAAGCGCTTTTTTGCATTAGTGTCCCAAAAGTGGACACTGTTTTAGCTAAGGTCTTCTCACTGCTGAACAGAGCAGAAGGAATTGCCTCATGCATCTTACAGATTAAAATTTGCAGATGGGACTTCCATATATTCAAATCACTGAGATATTTGCTAATATTGCAACTGCATGACATTGCTGACTCATGATAACACGCTTTGCTGTAATTCCCAAACCCCGTTCTGCAGGACTCCTATGAAGTCACTTGTTCTCCATCCTATTTAAGTATATTATTTGTAGATTTATAGAATCCATAGATTACGTGTAGGCACTCATCCCTACTGAATCTAAGATTTTGTCAGATTATACCTCCAATTTGTCAGGATCATGATTAATGTCCAGGTTTGGGCACCACATGTGAAGAGAGATAGCAAGGAGCTGGAGAAAGCCCAAAAGACAATAAAGGCAACGCTCAGAGAAAACATAATCAACCTATAAGAAAAGTATGCAACAATTCCTTAGTTTTTCACGTTTTTCAGTTAGCAGACCACCGATATTTATCCAGTAGAGGTGTAGACTCACATACAATCAATCTATGACTGCGGTGCAGAGGTTCACCATCACAGAACTAGAAGAAGATGTCCACAAGCTGAACACCACTTCATCCTAAAGATGAAAAAACTTAAAGGACACAAGCTCTTCAAATATGTAAAAGGCTGCTAACAGGACATTATTCATTCTTTATATTACAATACTGTAAGAAATAATGGGCTTAAATTATAGGAGGAAAGGTTTGTTTGAACATTTCCTATATTTTCTAACAGTAAGGATAGAATAGCACTGAAATGGATTGCCTAGAGGAGATGGGGAATCCCTGTACTCTTTCAGACCAGATTAAAGAAAGCCTCCTCTTTGGGGTACAAGAGTTGTGCAGGTGATCATCTAAGGTCCCTAAGGCCTTTAGTTCTGTGAAACAGGGAAGCCAAGCCAAGCCCCAAATCAGATGCTGAAGGTGACTCTGCAAGACCCGAATAGGATTGTGGGAACTGGACATTATTATGCATCCTGGTTATTTATAGCACAGCTGAAGCTAGAGAGAGAAAGGGTAGACATTCCCTTATTGCAGTGTTGTAGGACTAAAATCCAAATTCCTGCCAGCCTGCCATGCTACATTTTGAAGGTTCATTTTATAGATGTAGTACCACAATTCACCACCCTAGCCTTATTCGGCCATAAACGCAACAAATCCCGTTGAAACCTGTGAGTCATCAGTGCATGCAACAGGGCAGGAGTGTGCTAAAATGCTTTGCTGAGTAGGAGCAACCTGAAGTACCTACTGTATTGAACACTAGTCCAAAGGATTGGCATGTCCAGGTAATAGTAGGCAAAATGGCAGTAAATCCTCTACAAATGCTACCCAAACGCATCCCACCCCAGCAGCCCTGATGCCTCCCAGTGCTCACCTGGGACCAGCAATGTTGAAGATGTAGCTAGTGGGGGCGCTGGCCTGGGCAACAATTCCCTGAGCCTGGCTGCTGAACCCAGACACCTAGAGACGTCCCTCAGGCAAAGAGGTGTTTCCCATGATGGTGCTCCTGGGTGTGGGGCCACAGCAGTGCAGGGCTGGCAATGCCTCCTGCCTGGCTCACGGGGTCCATAGATTCTCCTCCTCTTTATGCTACTGACTCCTCCTCAGGTGCTGTCTTCTTCAAGGGGTCTGGGGTGAATGTGCTTGGTCTCCTCATTAGGGATAAGAGAGCACCAGTAGTCATATAAGCCATATTCTTGCTTCTTCCCACAGACACTGTGTTCGCACAAGTTGATCATTATATTGTCAAGCTATGGGGACTCTGGCTGGCTTCAAGGACATAAACTTGTTCTTTGGCCAGAACAGCTCTTTTTCCAGTCCCTGTAGGGTCTGCAAAATGTCAGTGATTTCCATGAGAGTGTGGCTGGCCTTTCCTCCCCTCCCCGCATCTTGTCATAGTCCTGCTTACAGATCTGCTGTTCTGAGATTATTATTTTTATTGAAATGGTCGGGACTGCAGTGCAGCTGCACAGGAAATAAAACCAGGCCACCTCATTCCCTCCTCATTTCCACAGCGGGGGGATGCAGTCCCCCCATAATACGCCTCTTGTCATTCTCTCTCCTGCTTTGACACCAGGATAGCTAAGGGGGCACCCGCCAGGCCTGGCCCTTGTTCATACCAGCTCATGTTCGTGTTCTGGGATGACTAGAGAAGAGGGCTGCAGCCTGCAGCTCTCCCTCTGACAAAGCAGTGCCTGGTCCTTGTGATGGGACCGCCTGGCTAGGAGCAACACCCAAGGGGCAGAAGGGAGGCAGGAGGCTCTTAAAGGATGAAATTGAAAGCGTAAATTGTAAAAAGCAGGAGCCGCTGGGTTACAGATCAGGGAGGGGATGGCTACTTCTTGCTAAATTCTGCACTCTCTCCGATCCTATTCCAGCCCCAATGTGCAGGACATCTTATCAGGAGAAAGCTGCCTGCATAATGGAGGGCTTTCAGGCAATGCCAATACAAACGCTAAGGGGCCAACACTACTGGGAGATTAAATGAGCTAAATATTTATAGCTTGGCTAAATGACAACCAACTGGAAATCTGATGTAAACACCAAGGAGGGAAAGAAACATTTTAAGGTGGCTTTGAGGGCAGGATTGAAACAGTCTGAAATGAAGGGAAGCTTTAGGCAAGATACTTTTTTTTTGTTCCATCTCCTGTGCAAGAGAGGAAGGCAATAATCCAGCATATGAAGTATGCCATCGTATGGCTTCAAGAGGGCTCCTGAATCTCTTTGTGCTCTTATGGGCAGCAGGACGGGTGGCTGTATTTGGTGGACTACCCAGTGACAGCTAATCCTAGGCCATGCTTCTGTGGTTTCTGCAGGTACAAACTCTGGGCGGACGCCTGCGCGGAAATGTTTGGAGGTCTTGACATTTGCGCTGTCAAAGCTGTCCACAGCAAAGATGGAAAAGACTATATCATTGAGGTGAGAGCACGGGAAACCCGAATGCAAGTCTCCTTTGGGAAGTGTATCTGCAAACATGCTCCCTCAGAGCTCACATGCACCAGTGTGCTCACTTACCCCTGTGTGCACAGTCCAGCAGTCACTGTTCCTCGGTCCCCACCTGTCTCCTCCAAGCTGTGGCCCACTGATATGCAAGAAACTGGTTTAGAGTCCCAGCTAAACTGGCAGATGTGCAGCAAGATGTCAGGGTTGAAGTGCCTTCATTTCTCAACATGGACTGTGAAAGGAAATGGAGAGCCACAGACTGCTTGTCCACCTCAGCTTTCCAGCTGGTAAATCCCCACAATGCAGAACCTCACCAGCATGGGATAGACGTGAAGCTGCCTTCTTATCGAGCACATAACAGCCTGCAAGTGTTGCTGGCAGCACGCAGGGTTTGGTGTGTCTCAGTGCACCAGTGCCCAAGTACCATCCTTCATAGGCTGAGCACTTGCAAAGCCAGCGCATCTCTCATAGCTGCTAGCAGGGATGAACAACATCATGAACAAACATATCTATATTCAGCCTAACCTGAATGCAGGTGCCAAGTGACGCTAGAATATTAGTCATGTCAACCTCCCCTCATTTTCCGTGCAGAGGTACAGCAGGTGTTTCAGTCCATTAAGAAATCTCAGTTTCTCTCTGAATGGACCTGTCTTTCTGCAATCACTTTAAAGGGAACTCCAACAACAAAAAGCCTAGCTGCATCTAATTTAGAAGAGTAAAATAAATGGTGAGAGTGTAGCAATAATGTCCATAAATAGTAGGAATAATCTAATTTAAAAAACAGGTGTATTTTCTAAAATCTTTTGCCCAGACAGCATTCACTACAGTAACAGACCAGCAAGACAAAGCACCACAGAGTTACTATGGGCAATGTGGGCTACAAATGTTTGTGTTCAGAGCCCTCTTAGCTGGACAGACTGCGGCTCTGAGACCTCAAGTTCAACGTGCTCCTTGCCAGGGCAGGAGGCAGACGTGGGAGTGGGGTGGATAGCACGCTCAGGTCATGCTAACAGGGCAGAGAAGGAAAAGCTGGCCAGAAAATCAAAGTGGAAACTTTCGAGATGCTCTGGGGGAGAGAAAATCTGGCAAGTAAGCAAGTGCCTCTGTCACTATGTGACTCAAGAAGACACAGCATCTGACCTGCTGTAAACTCCACCAACACAGGCCGTCCGAGGAAGATGAGCAGAGCCAGCCTATGGCTTCGTGCAGGGGTGCTGACACACTGGAAAGCTATGTGTGGGAGTGCAGTCCCACCCGCTGAGGGTTGAGATGCTGATGAGAACCACATGAGCCCTCCAGCGACTGCGCATTCCTGCATTATGTATCTGCTCTCCGGGGAGCAGTGACCTGTCAAAGGCCATGTGATATAAGTGCGCTGCCAGCAACAAAACATTGACGAGCCTCCGTCTTTCCTGAAGTGATGGGGCCACCACTGGTGGGTCTGCTCCTGTATGCAACACATAAGCACCTAGAGGAGCATCCCCCGGAGCAGACTGTCTCCCTGCCCTGCACTTTTTTATCTCTATGCACACGTAGCTGAGAAAGGAAAAGCAAGAAAGCAGTCTTGCTGGAGATCACTGTAAGGACATTTGGACTGTGTCCATACATGGTTAGATATGAGATGTGGATTTCATGTCGCGGCATCTATTCTTGCATATAAGCCTATGTACGTGCACACATGGCTAATTCTGTGCTTAAGGATTATATGCCTCTGTCTGGGTATACCTCTGGGTTTTCACATCTGCCCCTGCATGTGACTGACTGGATGAAAAGCACATCCATACGCTAACAGCCATCATCAGCTTGCACACAGAGAAATGCACACTAATACTCCTCTCTCCAAAACCAAGGTAAACACCAACGGATCAAATATGATACAAATCAGAAGAAACACATCAGCTTCAGATGGGTCACGCTGAATTATCCCAGCGGAGAACCTGATTGAGCAGGCCTGATGTACCAACATTTAGCAGGCATTCAGATGCCAGGCTGATGGACGTTATAGGCAAAGGAGTAGAGTAGTGCAATACAAAGAGCAGAACAAAGCCAAACAGGCACCTTTTCTACTTCATGCAGATCTGAGGGAGATGCTGACAAGTAATTAATTGCCTCCAGCCTACTTCCTGGGGTACTTTTCTCAGCCTGAAACTGATCCTTTATTTTGCTTTTTTCTTTTGATAGTGGGAGAAAAAAGTTATTTGACAGTGCGACAGTTGTATTTTTCTTGGTGAGAAGGAACAGTGTGCTGTGACATTTTACAAGAAAGCATGCCTAAACGGGCTGAACAAATAAGGAATTTGCACAATGCAAGTGCAGGCAGTAATTAATTTTCACAGTGCAAAGCAGTTCTCTAGGAAGGATTTGCAAAGGTAGTGATGGGCAGTTCTATGAACTGAGATTTATCACAGTGGTTTGTTGCAAACAGAATCAGATTAAGACAAATGAGTTATCAACAGCACAAGAGTAATCTTGCACCCATGGTATTTGCTGTTAGTCGAACTTCATCTTCTTTTCTTTTCCCATGGCAAACAGTAGAATCTAGTATGTTTCTGCCCTCCAAAGCACTAGCACAATTAAGCACCATTTTCATGGCTCGTATTGAAAACTTTGAAGAAATCAGATTTCTTCAGTTTCATCCTATTAAAACAGCTGCGAATTTAACGGTAAAAGCTGGTAATTCTTTTTCCTCAGCTGTAAAGAACTTTGTCACTCTAAGGGAATATTCAGCATGAATAGTCAGCATTTGATCAGAAGGCCAGATCCTCAAAATAGTGCAAGTTTGGTACCACTGTTAGCAGCCAGGTTCTCAAAAGAGCTCAGCAGTGTGTATGGTTTAATAATCTTCCCCCTTCCTTTTTTTTTTGGTAATCTAACCTTTTCCATGTCTCTGCCATGCTGACAAATATGGAGCAAGTAGAGGGCAAGTAAAATGATCAATGTTATTTATTCTTTCTCCTGGATGAGCTAAGCCCTACCTGACACACAACTAAGCTGTGTTACTAGACATGCTCCTTGCTGCCCTGCAAGAAGCCCTGCCCATCCCTTCAGTGCTGCCGTATCATTTCTTTTGATACGTCTAATCATCTGTTTCCTTCCTTCCCTAAAAATCACCTAACACCCCGCTCTTGCACATCAGAGCATGGAATAACAAGTCCAGCCTTCAGGCCTCAGCGTCAGATAGGCACAGGGGGAGGAGCGGGATGGGGTTTTCCTGAGTCTCTTCTCTGCTCGGCCACTTTCCGCTCTCCCATCATACACCTTATCAGGCCACAGCAGCTGTGTCAGGAACAACCACTGACCTTGGGCAGCTACAAAGGCTGGGTCCATATGTGCCGACGTCTTCTTGTCTTGCCCAGCTGTTCTGTGATCTCCCCAGGAAGAGATGAGTGCAATCTGTCTGTGATTCATGTATTCCTTCCAGCCATTTGATTTATTTCAGCATTAACATTTGTATCCACCCAGATCCAGAGCACTTCCCCTGTCCTGGAAGACAGACAAGGTGAAATCTCATGCTCCTTTTCAGTTCAGTGGCAACCAGCTCTGTCACTTTGCCCACAGAAATCACCGGTATTTTCAAAGGCCTTCCCTTATGCATGTGATTGTTCATTCCCATATTTGCAATCTCCCACAGCTCACATTCCCCTGCCAGACACTACACAGCAGGACAGCAGATACCCTCATGCCTGGTGCACCTTCACTGGTTCAGCTGGGACCTGCTCCATAGCTCATTCCCCCTGGTGCCTTTGTTTCATAAAACAGCATCTTTCCCTTCCTCTCCAGCCACTGCTGCCATAGAAATAGGGAAAAGCAGTCCTTAAGATGGGGAAATAAGGGCTTTGGGGTGTTTTGACCAGAGCTGTATCCCAGCTACTCACTGGTAGGGTTAGGGAGTCAGGAGCTGGGCTTGGCTGGCCAGGCTGTTGGCAGGGTAATGGCAACATCTAGTGGTCAGACAGGTCCCTCGCACGGTGTGTTGCAGGGAGCTGGGACCTCTTCTCACGCGTGAACTGGAATTGCCAACTGAAATGGGAATGCTTTTAAGGTGGGAATGGAGAGGAGGGGAACCTGCGCAGGAACCTGCTGGAGGGCCCTCAGGACCCCCCGGCTAGTGAGACACAGACGGGAACTGTCCCTTCCCTGACACCGCTAGGAAACATCTCCTTTCCACACCTCATTTTTTTCAAAGAAACAGCAAAGCAGACAGTGGAATGAAAAGCCACTTTGTGTATTTAGCTGAGCGCTGCCATCTAATTTTTTAACCTCCTTTTTTTGCCCCCTGGGTCAGGTAGGCCATGGCTCTAAACACCAATTCACTCTTCATGCAAACCCCAGCTAAACCTTCCTAGGTAGCTTCTCTAGTGTTCATATGAGACACCTATAGAAATGAATCCAAAGTAATAGTTAATCTGCAAGAAGAGACTAGAATACAAACTTGATGAACTCACCTCACTGATTTCCCTTACTTTAAGCCTGAAAAAAGGATGCAAAACTTCCCATTTCACTCCAAGAGTGGACTCCTGCAGCCTTGCCAGGGTGGAGTGCACTTCTGATTGTTATCTGAGCATGAGTCAGTGCCTTTCTTGAGCAATACAACCTTTAAGTCTGCATTTCCAGGGTTTTTAATGTTTGGTTTAAAAATAAAAGCAAAATAAAATAAACTCTTCCAACCCTGATATTTTGGTACAATTATATTTACTCCAGCTGAATCTTAACTTCATCATCGTGCAGTTCTTCCGGTGGGATTTAGCTAATGTTTGCAAAGCACTTGATTTATGATGAACTGTTGAAAATTATGTTTAGAGCTGCTATACAGCTGAGGGTCTGCTGTGCATTCATTATGATTGTTGTCAGACCATTTCTTACCTCAAAGACCCTTTGACAGTTCTCCTTCCCCCATCCCCACAGTCTTGCTTCCCAGTTTTCCCCAGCACAGTTGTAGTACTTGCTTGGTGTATCTCAACAGTATCAAGAAGACAAGCAGAAAATAAGTTTACTTTCCTGCATTGGGTGCTGTTGTTTGGGTGACATCCTGTTCATCTGTGGTGTTTATTTTCCCTCTCAGGGTGCAGTGCTTTGTGTTGATTAGTCCCGAATATTTCCCGGTTTCCTTCAGACTCTGTTGCTTTCATCTCCTCAGGCTTCAGTACATGTTGTTTCCCTTCTCCTGTGGCCCTTTCTGCTGCGATGTCACCCCCAAATGCTGTGGGACAATGCCAGAGAGACCTCATCCATCAGAGGCATCTCCTCAGGACATGTGAAAAATCAAGTTTGTGTTTAGTTGATTTAGAAAGCCTCCAGCCACCCAAAGTCTTGTCTTGGCTTCCAAGTTGTGAAGGGAAGGAAGATGGGGAGTAGGGGGAAGTACATGCCATTTCCAAAAAAAAAAACCCTAAGCGAAATCCCACACCTAGGAAAGTCAAGCATGCTTCAGAATGGGGTGACTAGAGGTGTTGGCAAGGGTGTGGAGACACAAAGCAGGTTAGCATGAGAGGTGAGTTGAAACAGGCACCTGCCACCAGGAAACATCCTTACTAACTGTTGTTCTTCCCTCCTGTGGCAGGTGATGGACAGCTCGATGCCCCTGATTGGGGAGCATGTGGAAGAAGACAGACAGCTTATCGCCGATCTGGTGGTTTCCAAAATGACTCAGCTTGTCATCACTGCTGGATCTACACCATCACCGCTGAGGCCTTGGGTATGAGCAAATAGAGACCTTATGGACAAGTTGTTTTGCTGAACTTTTTTCTTTCTGTCCTCCCTGTGGGTGTCAGGCAGTCAGACATTTCAGAGAGTTGAACAGTCCCATAGGAGAGTGTATTGGATGGATTGATTACTGCTCTTCCAAAGAGGTCTCCCATAGACTCTTTGAAGTGGATGCCCCTAAGAAACACCTCTCTCTCCCTTTGTCTCTTTCCATAAAACTGTGACATCACACTGGTAGTGTGGGCCATGCATCTAGACATTCTGGCTTGCTAAATTCATAGATTCATATTGAAGACAGCCATTTTTAGAGTTGCTTGTAATGTCCGACTTCATCTCTGTCTAACACCATCCCTCAGGATAGGTTTCATTCCAGTTTTTGTGTCCCTGATGAAAATCTGTGCTTCCCAGAATGGAAAGTGGGAAACTCCACCAAGAGCTGTTCCATTCCTTACTGCAGCCTTTCTTCTTTGGAGATGCCCGTCATCCCCTTCATTAGGAGGAGGCTTGACTGATGCTGAATTAATATAAGAACCTGTCATTATTGCATTTAAACTGACCCCTTAGTGCTGCTCATCTACATTCATTTTGAGTATCAAACGCATCTAATATTGGTGCCACATTTCCCAGTGGCAGTTCTGTATAAATGAAATACACCAGAACATAATCTGTGTCTCCAGGTGTACGTGCTACACCTCTTTTAGTGTCTATCAGGGAGCCAAGCATGAAGGCTAGAGGACAAAAAATCTGTACGAAAGAAAGAACAGGAGAGTGAACAGGCTGAGGAATAATACTGACTGTAATGTACTGGAACAGTTTCCATTTCCACTTGAGACAAAAAATGGGAGAAAGCACTTTATGGCTCTCTGGCTTTGTCATATGACAGCCCAGTCCTGCTAAACCAGGTGCCCTGCATGAAGAGTATTCATCAGGGTAACAAGTGTTAGCTAGAGCGAGGGGGTAAACATTTAATAGACACTAAAAATGCTTTGAGGCAGGGAAAGCGATACAGAAGGGACAGGATTTACTCTGGCCAAAGTGGAATCACCTACAACCATCTGAAATAACCAAGATATAGAGTGTATAAACTAAGAGCAAAGGGGAAGCCAACAGAAACTGAGAACATGGACAGATGCATCTGTTTTCCGTGTCTGTAATACACTGGTACAGGATTGGATTGGATTACAACAGACCTAAAATAGGGCCAAAATAAGAACAAAACAAATGGTCTTGGAGGGATAGGATGTCAAATAGAAACATTAAACAAGAAAAGGGTCTTCATCAAGAATACAACCTACAAATATCTGTATCCAAAAATCAAGAAAATTAAAACCACAAACATGCTAACTAGATTGTTTTGCTATAGAGAAAGACCTTATTACAACAAACATTGCAGAAACTGCACAATTACTAACATAGTGCTGTAACACATAGTTACAAATATGCAGAGAGAAGTAATTACATGCGAGGCTAGTGAGATGCAGCGCTAGAGTTATAGCTGAAGAATTCCACAGAATGGAGGAAAATAACAATTACAAACACAAAAGGACAGCAGTACTGAATACATAGAAATATGAACCCTTAGATATCCTATGGGTATGCATATAATATCTATACATATTATTGGAACCATCTATACTAGTCTCTGGCTCAAGAAAAACTGTGAAATTATGAAATTGAGTGCACAGCATTGACAGAGATGAAAGAAGTAACAAGTCATAACAATGTGAGACTGCAGCTATCAAGAAACAAGTCCAATAGCACAATGGGACGGTAATTCGGAGAGAGTTCCCCATCTCTGTAGGTGTCTGCTTCCTGGAACCGCAAAATCCAAGCGCAATGGAAAACAACACCTTGACCTTAAGAGCCTTAAGAAACACCCAGGTACAAATTCAGAAAGTTAATATGTACCATTAGTTTTGATGTCTAAGGGACAGATGTGATATCAAAAAGTAACGGTATGACACAAGCATTTAGAAAAGACGATTTTAATAAAATGAGAAAATGAATCAATTCCCTTGCATTAAAAGTAAAACTGTATGGACATTATTTGAGAGACTGTTGTTTTCCATAAAGCATATATACATTTCTGATCTGTTCGTGAACCAGAAATGCAATAAATAAACTTCCAGAGTTAAGTGGCAAAGTGATAGAAGACATTCAAGACAAAAAGGAAAAAAAAAATCTTCCAAATTTGGAAATTTGACATTTAAGAAGACCATTATGCACCATCATGCAAGTAATAAAAGGAAATGTAAAAAGGATAGAAAATGATTTTGAAGAGCAGATAGAGGGAAGAATGAAACAAATTCTTTGAGTTCATCAGAAGATGGAACCCTACCAAAGAATTGGTGGGCTCTATGAATCATCCGAAGTTAAGGGAGAAAAGGAAGACAACAGGGAGAGTGTTGTGACTCTAGTAAATTTAATTGCTGAAAGTGGGGAACTTCTTAAACTAGATATAGTTTTTCCTGATCAGAAAGACAGGGTAGAGAACAAAAACAGTGACTAAATCAGTGATGAATAATACTTTTAAAAATTATTAAGCCCCCAGACCCAGATGGCTACATCCAATGAACTGAATTTAGAAAGTGACTAAGCTGCCAAGAAAAAATGTGCAATTTCATTAGAAACAGTTATTGCTCCAGAGGATTGGTGCAAAACAAATACAAAATATGTGTTTAAAAAGTTGTAAGAGTAATGTAGAAAAATGTAGACAAGTCATGGACCTTACAAATTATCTCAGACAATAATTTAAAGAATAGTACAGAAGACCAATAAACCAACAAAACCACATTTTTTTTTGTGAAGAAAAATGTCCCATTAATTACCTTTTGATTCTTTTCCCCTCATTTCTTTGAGAATTCTTTCATAAAGTCATAGATAACAGGCAATCAGTCAAAATAATGTAGCTAGACTGTCAAAAAGCCTTAGACAAGGTAACAGACGAGCTATTAAAGAAAGCAAGCAGGGAGGAGCTAAGCTGGTGTCAGATAAAGATAAAGACATAGATATGAGAGAAGTTCATTCTTGCAAAGGTAACAGAGGGGATACTTAAAGGATGCTAAGCCTGGTCATGTTGATAATTGGGTTGATTGAGTCCAGGGCAGGATAAGATATTTATGACAACCTGGTTTCATGGTTACAGCTGCGGTTCTTTCCTCACCTCTCTGCCCCGTCTCCATCCTTTCTCCTCACTGTTTCCCTTCCAAAGGCAGAAGACCTTGGGCAGTCCCTCACCCCTTCATCTCTGAGCCTCAAAATCCTGTTTTGCCTTCGTCTCTGAGAAGCCTTGGGTTGGCTTTGGGCAAAGACTGTAGAGGTGAATATGAGATCTAAATCTCTTTCTTTGGCTGGTCAAATCAGGATGTCTCTCAGCATTAGGACAGTAAATTACCCCCAACACCAAAGCAAGGTTTAGCGTCCCAAGATATGTAGGACTAGAAGCCATGAATGGAAAATTCCCAGATTTTCCTCCCTGTCCATTTGCACGTCCCAAACAAATAGTGTAAAATATGGGCTGGCGACCTCATCACATTTATGTTAGTCAGTTGAAAATTATTTCAGTGCTTCCAACTATGAAATATTTCTTCCCGTTTCCAGAATCACTTAGCTCATTCTCCTGACCTTCTAGGAGCCATGAAGACCCTTTTATCATTGTGTTCTCCACGTAAATAATCTGGCACGTACCAGCCTATCTGTCTCCAGCTTCCCCTGCTTTCATAAACAATTTTGTGTAATAGGCTTACTCAGACTTTCGTTAACTTTGGACGGGCCCTTTGTGCAACAGTTCTGTGTTGCTCAATCTGTTTATTAACATATCTGTCAAAAAGAGTAAACAGTGAGAGAGAAGAAAATGCAGATGGCACCAACTTATTTGTGTTAGTCAGGAACAGGGATGGCAGTGAAGAACATCTGACAGAGCTATGTATGTTGTCACCACAACAGCAAACAAAACTCCATATGGAAGACTGAAAGGCAAGCTCAGCTGGGGGTAGAGAGAGCAAGAACATAAACAATCTGTAGACCTTGCAAGTGGCACTAGCCATTCCCCCTTGAGAAGGACTTTGTCACACACAGGCTAATGAAAACCATTGCTCAGCCTATGGTTGTGCTGACAAGGGAGAAGCAGGAAATTAGGATGCAGGAGAAATGAGCTGGTGATGTATTCAGAGGACCCAGATACTGCTTCATCTGGAATAATGTAAGCAGACCTGCCTCTGGCATCTGCAGAAGGAATCACAAAGCTGGGAAAGAGAAGTGGGTGATGAAAACAATTAGGGGCCTGGAAACGTTCCCGTGAAGGGACCGAAGGGATTCAGTCTCTTGGCTTTAGAAAGGAGGTGAATGAGAGAGAGGGGAGTAAAGTTTTGCAAAATAATGAATGGCCTAGCAAGGGCAGGTTGTGAGAACTATTCTCAAAACTCAGAACAAAGCAAAGGAATTAAGAAATAGGAAAAGCAGTGAGGCTGAGAGCTGAGCAAGACTCAAAGGGTCTGGGCATAAATATCAAAACAAAATAAAATATCTGGAACTGTTGCAAAGATTTTGTGGAGCAGATAATAAGCTTCATGTTTCAGGGTTGAAGCTGGCCCTTGCTTATTAGCAATCAAGAGGAGACCCCTTAGGGTAAAGAGATGATTACTCCATAAATGTTTCCAGGGTTCATCCCTCCTTCCTTTGAAACATCTGGTGCTGGCAACTGTCCAAAATGGGAGATGGGACTAAGAGACCCCCTCGGGCCTGATACATTTGGTAATTCCTGATTGCCTAAAAAACATTCTAAACTGTAACTTCATTGTTATTCCCTGTGAGCAAACAACTTCTGTGCTCTTTATTACTCAGCTCTCCATTTTAGTCCCATGAGATTTTACCAGCCAGATGCTGCGTGTGTGTATGTGTGTGTATTTAAGGAACACTTCATGACTCTGCAGTTCCTGTATTACCTCAGGGCTTCTCTTTGGGGACTCTGTATTAACTGCAATGGCTTTTTTTCCTTTAGCCTCCACAAGTTCAACCTGCGTCAATGAAAACTCAGACTGGACCTCAGCTTGGACAACTGTCCCAACCACGGCCTCCTCCCCAAGGTACAGCTCTTTGGGTCCCATGACAGTGTGGACTGTGAGACCCACCAGTTTGCCTTCTAAATAAAGCCATCACGATGAAGGTTTCACTCATTGTTCCAATTCACTGACAGCAAATCCAGTGTGCTGTTAAAGCAGCTGCTGCCATAGTCCACAGCCACTCAAAATGGGATCAAAATATGATACAGATCCAGTTGATACTGCTGGTAGGACTTGGCTTAGCAAAACAAGGCCACTTGAACTGGCACTGGAGCAGGATTCTCGGCACAGATGTATTTGTGTTTGCACAATGCTGTAGTGGCTACAAGTGTTAGGAAGTGATGGGAAGGTGCTGGTGCTGTCAGGCCTGGAACAGACACCGATGTGGTGATGTCAGGATCCTCGATCCATCCGTCCAGGCAGCCCCCTGTCAGCAAGGCGCACCCCCAGCTCCTCCTGACAGCAGAAGCAGGTTTGACTCATGTGCCTTGGTCAGAACAACAGGTTTGGTTTATTGTCCTGATTTACGCTGAGGTGATGAAGCACAGGGCTGACCCATGGGTACACAGACCATACCAACCACTCAACTCACATAACCGATTAGACCCCCCTTTTTGCCACCACTGTCCCTTCCTTTTTCCACTCCAGTCTCCTACCAAATTAGCACCTACCTCTAATTATCTTTTCCTCATCGATCATAATTTTGCTGTATCCAAAATTCAGTATTTCTGATACCACATGCATCTATGTAATCTTGGCGTTACATGGTATTACTGATATGAAGCGTTGGCCTTGCAGGATCCTACTCCTCATTTGTCTCTAATACTCCAATTCTCTGTGAAATTTTTTCTCACATAACCCCCTCTTGACCACCTGTGAAATCCAGCCAGCCCTCACAACGCTACCTGTAACTTGTGTCAACTTCTCACACTGTTACCTGTCGTGCCCAGCAATTTCTCACGTCACACCCAATCGTTTTCCATATCCTCTTCAGTTTTGAGAGTCTGCTACCAATACGGCTGAAGCCACCTGCTGATAATGCTGGAACAGATGTACGGATAGTGACAGGATGCACAGTTTCACATCAAACTGCTGGGCCCATGAAGGGACCACTGACCCAAACCAGCAGATTCAGCTGTCATTTCCTGCAGAGGGCTGGTTCTCCAGTGACTTTTCCTTCCCAATGCAGGAAGTGCTTGTCAAGGATAAGAAATATTAGTTACATGGAAGAGTACAGCACATTGAAGTGACTCCCTTTGGGGAGAGTGGCAGAGCTTCTTTGGTGCTGAAGGAGGTAGAGAAATGGACAACAACTCGAGAGACATGGGCATGACACCAGTTTTTGGCCTGTAAGAGAGGCTTTCCCTTATCCTTCTGCACAAAGCTACTCTGAAGAGTCTGTCCCCTTAGCAAAACCCATTGTTCCATATAGATGCTCCTTGCTTGTTGTCCGCCACATGCACTTCCTCATGTTTACGTCTACACGTCCCTTTCAGGTGGACCACGTCAGCCTCAGGGATCTCAGCCTCCACGGACAAACGCACCTCCACAGCAGCGGCTCTCTCCTCAAGGACAGCAGCCCCAGAGTCCCCAGTCCACTTCACCTCAGCAGCAAAGGTCACCTGGATCTCCACAGCAAGTCCGATCAGCAACTGGGTCCTCTCCAGTCCAGGCTTCCAAGGCAGGCGTGTTCCCTCCACAGCAGCCTAGACCTCCTGCTCAAGGCCGGGCTCCCAGCCAGCCAAGCCCCACTGAAACATCCAAGCAGCAAGCCACTCCACACCCACATCTGAAGTAGGTGCTCTGTTAAACTGCTAATATCTGTAGATATAAGGCTGTCAAAAAAGTACCCTGAGCTGGCATGAAGAACATATCACCTGTTGTCAGGCAGTAGTCCCCAGGGATAAAGGCCTGGACAACTGTGAATGACTTCAGAGGCATATATGCCTGGGCTTAACAGGCCACCATTGACCTGTTGTCAGGAAGAACAAGTTGTACATGACATCTCTATGATTTCAGTGTCTTCCTCTTGTTCATGTGCTCATTGTTAATCGTATGCTCTACCCCAGCCATACCAACACAGCTACTACCTTCCCAGCAGGGTGTATACTCCCTACAGGCTGTAATCAGCACATTATTGGCCAGAAAGCTCAGCAAGAGTCATTCCTTCACTATTCCCTGAATGCAGGTGCCACACAAGGTTCTTTACTGGGCATTTTTTTTTTTGCAATTGGTAGCAAAAAGGTTAGGGAGCAGGGGGGAAGTAGAAGTGGCACTACTCATATATATAAAACTCCAGATGGTGACTGTATGTTTAAGTGGAGCCCAGCACACCACTGAATTATTGTGGATCTTTGGTAGCAGCCTTTGCTGCCAGCCTTCATGAAGCATAACTGGCTGGAAAGATTGGCAAAAAAATGTTTGGTGTCGACAAGAAGTTGACACAAGAGCAAATTGGTATGAAAGGGCCAGAGCAAAACATATGCTAGGAATGAGAAGACAGTTTCTAGGTAGCAGAGGAGTGATATTCTGGAACAGGCTTTCAGTGATGCTGTCTACATTAGCGAGGCAAACCAAGAGCGGTGTACTTAAGGATCAAAATGTTGGTGCTAAGGATGCAGTTGCCACACTACACATATTTCAGGTACTTTAATTCAAAGTCTGGTCTTGTGCTGAATGCCTATTGCTGACCAGGAGAAACCACTCAGTGACAAAGCATGGTAGTGGGGAAAATTGGGAGATTTACTTCCAAAGTTCAGCCCTGACCTGAACTTAAACAGTAGCAGGTACACACCCAGCAGGAATAGTGTGGCCAACCAAACGACCTGCATAACACAGCTGACAGTCAAAGCAGACATGCCAGGGAGGGAAAGCAACAGCACACATTACAGGGGATACGGCTGCCAACTTGCCGAATCTGTCATGCCGTCACATCTGAAAGGACAGGACCATCATTCATGGTAACGGCTGATGAGAGACAGGTGACCCTCACTATGAATCCACTGTTCTGTATTAGTAGTGAAATAACTTAACTGTTCCTCACAACAGTTGCACCAAATGGCCACTGCATACTTTTTGTCAGATGTTTTCATAAACAGTTACTAGTCTGGACTGTGATATTGGAGACACCTGCCTGTGTCCCATCCTCTTCCACCCCCATTCCTGGATATCTTAGGATACGGAGATTCTCCTTGCTAACCTCTCCTTTTATCCTTGAATTTGTCTGTGTGATGGAACGCAAAGCATCAGTAACCAGCTTTGAACTACCACTTTCTCCTGCTGAATGTGAACTCTGTTCTCCATTTCAGCAAATCGCAGTCCCTGACAAACACCTTCAGCATATCTGAATCATCTCCGCGGGGAAACGCCAATGAAGACGAGGCAAAAGCTGAGACCATCCGCAACCTGAGGAAATCATTTGCAAGCCTGTTTTCTGATTAACAGCCCTGCAGCTGGATCTATCCTTTTGTCAGCCTTCACTCTTCATATCAGCGTACCTGATGTCATCCTAGAATACACTCAATGGTACCCAGCAATTTACAACTAACACCTGGGTAAACAGAATTTAAAAAACTATAGCTGTTTCAATACAAAGAAAATATTCTAATAACGGTCTGAAAAGTGACTGTATAAAAGTGTCACTATTTCATTGTTTTTTGTGCATAATCAGAATCACATCTGTTCAAATTACTGAGTTGTAAAGCAAATTTTACTCTTGCTAACCCCTGTGGAGTCAACGCAGTTATGACAGTGCAAACTAGATTTTATTTTGATTTGTATATAGTCAATACAATTGCTAATTTCCAATTATGGAATCCTTGTTGAGGTCGAGCTGAAAAAAAAGACTTATCTCAGAAACAGATGTGCAAAGACAGTCAAGAAGTATTCATTGACTGACAAAGTGAGCATGCTTGAGCATGGAAACACAGTGAACTGTGGAACTTCATGGTAACAACTTTATAAAAAGTCACTTTTCAGAGCAAAACTACATTCAAGTTAAATACGGTACCAGGCATCAGTAAGCGCCAAAGATCACGTGAGCAGATCATCCGGATGGACTACTGGTTTGTTCCAGATCACTCAGCTCATCGCAGATAAAACACCTCCATTTCATGCCTTGCATTTATGTCCCCTGCACGTGATTCCTGAGTTCTGAGAGAAAAATGTCATGTTCTAACCCTGTAGCCTTAGCTCAAAAATAACCGGAGAAATGGGCCTTCCACACAAAAAAACAACTTCTTCCCCTGCCCCTGGAAACACCAGAGTTCACGTTCACAGTTCACACAAATTCCAGACAAAACCCAGCTAAAGTCCAAGCATTTTGGTGACTTGGTCACATCTGGCTAAGTATGTCCCCCAGGAACATGCTTAATTAATAGCAGAGATGATGAAGTGCACATATTTGTGTGCTGAGTGTTCCATAATACCGAATGGACAGAGCGATGGAGTGAAATCCTGTCTCCCTTCTTGAACTCCTGTTGACTTCACTGGGGCGAGTGCAACATGAATGCAAGGTGACAAACCTGCAACAGAAAACTATCCTTTACAAATAAGATGAGCTGGGGTCCATCCAGAGACACCAAGCCATGGGAGGGCATGTATGGGTTTGCCCCAAGCAGGTAATGATCACTATTAGTTCTCCCTGACCACCCCCAAGAATTATTCTTCCAGAGAAGACAGATGGATCTTCGCCAGGTGTGCTTTTCCTCTAACACAGAAGAAAGCTGTGACTGAGCACATATACTAGAACTGGGACATGGCAAAAAAACAGGAATGACACAAGCTACATTCACAACTGAAAAAACACCCTGGGTAAATCAGTGTATCTATGGTTATTTCTACCAGCTGAGAACCTACCTCTTGCACTGTGCTAATTCTATTTATAACACAACTGATGCAGGAGCCAGTCCCCATCCCACCTCCTCAACTTTTCTCAAGTTTTGTCAGGTACTTTAGCCACAAACCATGCATACAGCTTCAAGGCCAGACTTTTGGCTTTGTGCTTCCCTTAGCAACTTCACCTTGATGGCATTTAGGAATGCCAGGGAGGCAGGGTGGTCAGTAAGTTAAAAACATTTGAGCCAATGGCACAGATCTTTGCTGTCACTTAAACAGGGAGATCCCCAAAGCAAAAAAAGCAACAGCAGCATTTTCCATCTTGGATCTTATAATTCACTGGTGGGAATAAAGCCAAACAAGCAATTCCTTCCTGCATAGCACCTGTAATGTGCATCCAAATCCAATGCAGTCATCTGGACCTTGTATGACCTACCCCTGCACAGGCCTTTATGCATATAATGGCTTTTGTGACCTGTGCACTTTCAGGCAAGTAACACCATAGCTTTTCCAGGTTGAAAGGCTCTCGAGAGAGTCATCTGGATCAATGATTTATATCTAAAGTTCAGTATTATAGAACCACCCTATTCCCTGAAGATTTCTCTCTTTTTTTTTTTTTACCTCCAGTTCTGTGGTGTTCTTCCAGGTTTGCTAAGCAGTTTACAATGTAGCATCATAAATACATGTCATTATTTGAGGAAAAAAAACAGGCACTGATGTTTTGCAGCCTCCAGGAGCAATAAAAGAATAACAAATGGCCTTGAGCAAGCACTGTCCCACTGGCAAGAACAATAGCAGATTAACAGGCTCCACTATATGGAGAGGAGGTAATACAACCCTGGTGGGAGAGGATTTCCTTCTGTAACACTTCCCTCAGCATGGTTTATGCCTTTCCCTATTAAATGGTCACCAGAGATGCAAAGACAGAAATAAAAGTTTACTGCCAGAATCCTCAATTGCTCTATCCCCTGAATCTTTTAATGTCTCTCTTACCAACACAACCTACACAAAAAACAAGTAACTAGTGACTAGTAAGGCATGGCCCCATAAATCGACCCCGGTTCATCACCGAAACCACAACTGCTGGATCATTTGCTGATGCTGCATTTGAACACAGCAGGGCTGTCCTCCAAGGGGCCACAGTAGCAGGACAGCACTGTTGACTTGATACCCAGCAGTGACTCAGATCTCTTCATTTGCCTACAGCTCCCAGCTGTCACCTTTCAAGTGACAAGTAAACAGAATGGCATCTCCCCCTCTCCCGGGTCCAGCTTGCAAAAACAAGTAAAAGCCACAGGCACTCTCAACTTAACTTGGTTACCCCTACAGCTCCTGAAAAGCATCTTCAGTTCTGTCCACAGAAGTGCTTCAGTGAAAACAGAGTTACTTTCCTAAGTTAAAATGATGAAACTCTATACTGTGTCCTATAAATGTTCCAATAGCACACTTCAATCTACAACTATGACGCCCACTATGAGATGTTGTGGCTAGCAGGAGACTCACAAATGCATCATCATATATTCAGGTTATCACCTTTGATGCAGGGTTTCTACTCAAAAATCCCTACAATCTAACACAGCAGAAGAGAGAGGGAATACAAGGGGTATCTTCTCCATTTAC
Organism: Dromas ardeola; assembly: GCA_013398915.1. Classification (NCBI taxonomy): domain Eukaryota; kingdom Metazoa; phylum Chordata; class Aves; order Charadriiformes; family Dromadidae; genus Dromas; species Dromas ardeola. The sequence goes on along the minus strand of VYZM01012180.1, from coordinate 66,436 downwards.
ATGAACGGGAAAATAAGGTATACCCAAGATGTACTTAGGTACCTAAATGTAAGAGCAGTTAGGGGCAGCAAGAAGGCAATGGAAAAGTTGGTGAATAGAAGTTACATTTAAATCACAGGGTAGACATGCCCCACAGCAGGCCTTCCAATTTTTCTCACACAGCTGTGAAAACTGAGCACCTGGACAGAGGTTCCCTTTTGTCCCGTGTGTTTTAATTTCCTTCACATGGAAGCCAGAAAACACAAATAGATTTGTGCATTTGGATCCAGCCCAAGAAGGAGCCGGGACACAGCTAAGACACCCACTCACATCCACCACCTGGAAAATCAGTTTATGTTTTGCTGTTTACAGACTGAGAAACATCTTGACTTTTTTTGTAATGTCTAGGTGTGGTACTTCAAGAGGAATGTCACTTTTGTTCCCATGCAACTACAAGTCTTGTATAAAGCTAAGGTTCAGATGCATAGCAGTCCTGCTAATACCTGCAGCGGTATTTTCTTCTCTTTCACTAATCACAGGCAGGTATGTAAGACCTTACACCCTGCATATGACCCAGTTACTTCATCTGGTTGGTTTAAGTTTCATGAATAAGATAAAACAATACATAGAAAAGCCAAGGACAACAGTTCCATATTTCCAAGTGACTGTTAGGGTTGCTACTAACAGTGCTGGATACGGATGAACAGTACAGGTAAGAAATGCCCGTCTTCAGGCATTTCATCTTTTGTGATTTCTCTTCTATATAGTTCACAAACAGCAATAACACACATACCTGGAGGAGCTGGCGAATAAAGAAAATAAGCAGCTAGTTTTCAAATATCTCCTTTGTTTTGTCTTCTAATTTTATGCTGTTGGTCCTGCGATATTCACTTTATATTTCATATACTCTTTTATGAATAAAGGGAAATCTGCTTTAGGGAACTCAGCAGTTCGGGGTAAGTCAAGTTCCTTTATCTTTGGCTCACAATACCTTTACTACAATGTGAAGGAACAATGAAGACAGGGAAGGAATATCTTCAGGTCATTTAGTGGTGTATCTGTAAAAAGGTTCAGTTCTTTTCTTCAAAAGCAGACATTCAAATGACAAAATCCAGGATCAACAGAACCTGTGGCAGAAGTAGGACAAGGTTGTCTTCATGGCAGAGAGGGCCCAACTCCAGAGCATCATGGGGTGTGCCAGCAGAGCAAGCAAGGTGACTGTCATCAAGGCACTGATAATGTGAGTACCACTGGTGCCACAAAATTAATGTATCTCACACACAGAGATCATTGTTCCCAGAAAGAGCTTGAAAAAAGTGAAAAGTTTTTTTTTTTATCAGTTAAAGCTGTATAACCTTATCTGAATATTATGTATGCATTTCTGAAGCACTCGTCACAATGACAAAATAGTGCAAGACCAACGCAATGTAGATTTCCCTTTTCCTTTTTACAGTCAGTAGAATATAAAGGATCACTGTAAGCTCTAAGAGGCCTGACTGTTGGAACAATTCTGGAAAATTCTGTTGGAACAAGGCAATTCAACCACTGCAGGCAAATGTTAAAAATTAAGGCTAATCTTGGCATTGAAGGGAAACCGCTGTCCACAGACTCTATAAATACATACTCTTAGGTGTTTAATTATGGCAGGATTTGCACTGGTATGCTGTTGCTGTGAAGTAGAAGAGAGAAGAAAGAAGCAAAACAACTTCTGACACCAAAATAAAGTATATATTTTACTTTGACTGGAGTTCATGGTAAAACTTCCTGACCCTACTGAAGTCAGCTCATTTTATACAAAACAAGAAGATGAATCACTGAAACATCACCTGAAAAAGCACGTAAGTATTACTGATTAAATAGCTTGTATTTAACAGGAAATGTCATTTTATTTCCACTGTTGGAATTCCAAAAAGATTTTAGAAAATAAAATCAGCTGTCACAACAGTCATCGGTACCATTTACATGTATAGAAACACTGAGATCAATCCATCTTAAAAAAATATGTTAAGAAATGAAAAATTCTAGCAAAGTTTAGTCATCCCAGTCTTCCTTTAATTGAGCTCCAGCATCAGCCTGCAGATCTCATCAGGTGACTTTAACAGCAGTCTTGTTAGTTGCTCATTAGTTAGTAAGACAACACTTGAAAGGTGCTCATAACACACTACAACACATTTCCTCTTGGTAAGATATATTTTGATACTTAAGTAACAGAATTAAATGGAATTTACTGCAGTAAAGTAAGAATCCATTCTGCTTCTGCTGTGATCCCATTTCCATTGCAACCAGGTTAACTTATTTAATTTCTTAAGTAAGTTAGGCAGGAGGAAAGATTTATTTTTGCACCAGTTTTAGTTCACACACAGTAAATGCAGCCATGTACTACAGCTCCTTATTTGTAAAGTCAAGGAGAAAGACAAAAGTTTTGCTGCTGGTTCTTTGTAAAATTGCTCTGCTTCTGTTCAGACTTCTAAGTTGCGCTGTAGCATGACTTTACTCAGTTGTTTGTAACCCAAATTTATTTGTGTTCTAATATTACCCTTGTAAAGAAAATCCCTTTCCTGTATTCTTTGTGTATTAAGTAACAATACAAAAATGCTTTTTACCTAGTAAAACATTAAAGGAAAAAGGAAACGTCATCTTTGAAAATTTCTACAAACTCACACCTATCATAACAGCGGTAGTATCCTGTTCTATGTGGAACATGTCAGAATTTTTGTTAATAAAGATTATTAGCCAGGTAGATTTTAAACAACAACATTTTTCCCGGCAATTTAATAAAACTCTTCAAATAAGACAAACAAGTACAGGGTTTGTATTTAAAGTGCTCTTTATCTGATGCAGCAAGTATTTGGCCTGTATCCTTCTGCCCTAAGTAGCACTTCGCAGATGATTAAGGGCAAGGCCGGGGGGGGGAGGGGGGAGGAAGCAGAACAAACTGTTCTAAGTTGTAGCTCTTGGTGAAACAGACCCTAGTGCCAGGTGGTAGAGTACTACCAGAGCATAAAACAAACCCAGAGGTTGTGGTTGAAACATTACCATGCACACGTTCTTGCCACAATCTGAAGAGAAGGCAGATGTTAGTGCCTGGGATTTGCAATTTCCTGCAGTTAGAAAGCAAGCTCAGGGACTAGAAAACTCACTGAAGGAAAAAGCAGCCATCAAATGAATGCACGGCGAATGTCCATGGGGCGGCCCCGGCTGGGTCTAGGTGGAAACCTATCATTGGGACCAGCTCGTCCTGGAAGTGTAGGGTTTGCTCCGGGCAAGGAACCAATTGGGTCAAAATGTGGTCTGAATGGAGGAAACTGGCCTGGTGCTTCTCCTGGGCCAGGAATGAGTGAGTTAATTGGGTCACCAACATACGGAAGTGCTGGTCTCTCATCATATTCTCCACCAATGATCATTGGGGGATAAATTGGGTTTGATGGGAACGGGTTGGGAGGAAAGGGATTAGGATAGAAGGGGTTGGGATGGAAGGGGATTGGATGAGGTGTAGGGGGCAGAAACATCATATGCCTCCATCTCAGGGCCTCCTTCTTCTGTTTCAACTTTTTCTTGTATAGCTGCAGACAGAAACAAAGGCATTTTTAAGCTCTAGAAGTGATTTGTGTTCCACCTTCAGCAACAGCATTCAGTTCTGCAGCACTTCTCAGAAAAGCACTCCTCGCCAGTCTGAAAACTTAAAACAGCAACTCCCCTGCCTGTCAAAAACCAAACACAGCATCTCTGGAAGACCAATAACCCATGATTTGGGCATGCACTATGTAACTTGTTAATGCTGTTTTCTCCTATTCTGACCAAACTCAACACATGTATACAGAACACCACACTTTTAAACTAAAATTTAACTCAAAGTTACTGCCTCCCAAAGTCTATACTTTCTGTTCTCAAATTAGCCTGCAGAGACTAATCACAGAGAGATTATACAAAAAAGCCACCTACTTCTTTCCAGTCTGTGTCACGAGGTCTTGCAATAGGATCTACAAAGAGAAGCAAACAATTAAGAAAAGCGATCTATTTTACTTTTTAAGTAGCCTTCATGCCACAGACGCACACAGTTTTGTCAGAACTTGAAGAATCAAGAGATGAAAAAAAAACTTTTGTTGAATAAATTTTTCATTAAAATAATGCATCTTAAAAAATACAAAGCTCCAGGACCATTCAATACTTGCACACCCATTCTATCTAAAGCATCATCTACAAAAGCAGAGAAATCCCAGAAACACTGTCCCCACCTTTGACTTCTGACTGCACTTCCCATGATCACCTTATTTCTTCAATCTCTCGTGAGAAATTACAGCTGCAGTATCTCTTCTCTTCACTTCCTAGTATCTGCAATAGCCAGTACACCAAGGTAGCCAGGGAAACAGACGAAAACAAGGAAAGTCTGCACTACACAATGGGAAGAACTATGTGGTCCATCAGTAATGGCTCAGCAGATCATCACCAGTTTTGCTGGCGGAAAACTGCGCATCCACCTGAATAACACCTGACCAACTGTACTGGTTAGCGTCACAAATGACTGCATTAATCCACAGTGCTTAAAAATCAGAAGTGGTTGCCTAACGAGCCTCTTATCAAAAATCTGTCAGACCTAATCCCTCTGTTCACATGAGAATGTAATTAGAAAAACGTGTCTCAACATTACCTCGGAAATCTCGCAGATACATAAACCTCCATAGAAGCTGGTCATTTGAAGCTGTGTAAAGATCACGGCAAACAGCAGAGAGAGAGATGAGTGAACGGACATCCAGAAGTCTGAAAATCCGAAGCTTAAGCTCAAGAGGAAGGACCACTAACCCAAACACATCTGGCAAGTTCAGAGCTACAAAATGGAGAAAATAGAAGCATTACCTAAGTGGTGCACAGCATACTCTATCTCTAAAGAAAGAAAGGACATTATAATCTTTCCCTTAAATAATTTCCCTTTGATGCCTGAGTTACACCACTCTTCTCAGAACATACTGTGACGTGACTTCTCATAAAACAGATCTCTTGCAACTCTAAGTACATTTACTGAGTGCACAAAATAGGGCAAATGGCACTTTATACTGACCACTATTGGCCACTAAGCCTAAGAAACATTCCATGTACGTATGGTTATAGGCTACAGAACAAAGGAACAGGTAGAGAAAAAAAGACCTGCCCAATTTCATGAGCCCATAAAAAACACATTAAATACAGAGCACATGCTTCACATAAAATCTTCCCACACTAAAGTCTAGCGGGAATTCCATTGAATAGTCTTCAGAATACAAAGCTGAGACCTTTTATGGCAATATCCATGCAGTGAAAGCCTGGCTTCCTACTGCTTCACAAACACCAGCTTGAGTTACTTCCTACCATCCTTTCCAAGCCCGCAATGACCAGTTACTGAGTTACTGGGGTTAGACTTCCAAATATGATGCTATATAAATTTTTCTGCTTTTACAAAGTAAAACGGATCAAAACTACAGAATTATTGCCACAAAATGATTTTCTCACCACTAAGTGTGGAAAATAGCCACTCCACTTCAGTCTTTTAAGTCAGACTAGAGCAATCAAAAATTAAAACCAGGAAATTATCATTATATTAACATTTTCCGAGATACAAAGATTAATATAATTTCTTTAAAATGTATAAATTACTTGATGCTTACTCTTTATATACCCATCACTGAACAGCTATTTCTAACACTTTTCCTTCAAGTCCTTAGATAGACCCCCCTCCTTCCATCCTCAAAAATGAAGTACCATCTCTAATTGTAAATATTTTCTCTCACCTTGTCGGGCAGCAGCCAGAAGAGAATAAACCAGCTGGTCTTTAAAGAGACGGGATAATTTCTGAAGGTCTTTGTAAACACCTGCAACCTTTTCTATCAAAGAAGTGAGGTAAAAAGCTTAGTTTCATGAGGTTATAACGCAAAAATTATATAAGAGCAGAAGAATTACAGTCTTCTTATAAGCAGAATTGAAATCTGCTTGTAATCTTGATGGGAGTGGCTCTGCAGCTAGAGTGTAATAATCATGCAATAACTAATTCATCAACAAACTATAGACCAGTTCCATGGTCAGGCAAGACTTTCCTTTGGCCTTAAAAAGCACCATTGAGAAAAATACTTGAGTTCTTCAGAAACAAACTGACTCTCAAGCTATCAGAGCTTCCTCTGTCAGATTTCAAAGCTCCTGTGTAACATGCACCTACATTGTAAATGTCTGCAATATTCATTTTTCTGACAGGAATGTTTTTCCATTCTGTTCTCTGAATAAAGAGGAGCCAGAAGACTCTACCATTATATCGGACACATTTTAGTGCTCAGTTATTCTTCTAAAGCCTTTCAACTAGATGTGTACATCAGCAACTGGGGCTAGCCAAGACACAGTGCAGAACACTGATCCAGCCTCAACTGCCAGCAAAGCAGTTCATATACTTCAGAGAACAAAAGGATGGTCAGGTCTGTGCTCGCAATGATTCACATCTATCTGCCTTTCTCTCCTCCCCCGACTTAGTTTTCCCTCTAATTTTGGCATTCAGGAGAGAGCTATGTAGTCAGCACACGTTTTCTGACAAAAAGCACATAACAATTACGGTGCCACGACAAGAGTGTAGGTACCATCAACCTCTGAAGTCCTGAACTGCCAGGCAGAAAGCGAATATAATCCAGCATTGCCGCCCCAGAGATTCACACATATGCCTAGGACCTCGTAAATAACAGGCATATGGGCCAAAGGATGACTCAGGTTTTGAAAGGTTCTTTGCTTATACTGTTAATCCAAGAAATTCAAATTGTTTTAAACAGCAAAATGTGAATAAATGGCTACGCTCTGAATTCCTTTTACCACAAAGCTATGACTAATCTAAATGATAGCCACATTTTTATTCTTTCTTTCTATTCTGTAGCTATTTGGTCCTCTACTGAAGTATATCCTTACCCGCTGCGTCCCCTCTCTACTTTTCTGTTTACTACTATGAGAATCATAGCTCAATCATACCTGGCTCCTGAAAGCAAACAAACGATGCTGGCAATAGCTGTATTCTCTTAACACCTTTAATCTCTTTGTTGATTTTTAATGTTGCTGCAAATATAAGAAAAAAATACATTTCAAATTTTGAAACACATTGAGAGATAACAAATACCACTACATTACTGCCTTACCCTTCAGAGGTGTTCTACTTTCCTCCCTTTCCAGAGCCCCTCAAGGAAAATAACCAACTACAGCAAGCAGCTAGACAAATAAAAGTTTCAGAAAACTAAAACTGAACTTAAAATAGAAGGGAATAAACAAAGATCTTGGTGACACAAACCAAGCATTGCCTTGACATAATCAGTTTCAAGTTTTACAAATAAATACAAAAATTTTAATCTGATATCTTGAAAATATAATCAAGTCCCAATTTGATATGGGTGCTGCAAAAATGTGAAATTGATGAAATGCTAAATAAAATATGAAGAAGAAAGGCAAAAAAAAAAAAACCAAACAAAAAGACCTACAAAAAAACACCAAGTGGTATGGAAGTTGCTTCAAAAAATTAGACTTCCCTAAATTTTCTGGACTGAATAGCTTTAACTACTACTTTCGGGACCACAGTTGAACCGTTAGTGTGCTACAGGAAACATTATAGCTAAAGAATACATAGTCTGAAGTTGTCTCATGTTCTTTGCAAGACTTATAAACAAGACAAAACATTGTAGCTGGAGCAAATCTACCTCTCAATGTTTGGCGATATATAGGAAAGTTCCTATGAAATGAGACAAGAAACAGATTTCTACAAAATTGCAACGAAAAGGCCAGCTGAATCCCCTAAGCATTTATCTGTTCCGATTAGAGGGAGAGAAACAGTTAACATGGAGACAGGAAATGTCAAGAATATTCAGCATCAGGAAGTGGCATCTCTTAGACCTCAGCAACCTGGATAATCAAGGTACAGTTCTAAATAGAGTGCACAAAAGCACATTTGTTTCCTCATGCTAAACAATGGTGACATTTAGCAATGTGCATCCAGGATTAAAACTTGACTAACTTACCATTAATAGCAACAAGATCTCCCAAAGGCACACAAGTCAAACCAGCAGAACCTTCTTCGCAAAGGGGATGTGTGTACTGTAGCTTATAAACACCATTCCCTCTCCATTTCTCTGGCATAGACACTGCCTTGGCTTCTGTCCCCTAAAAACACACAGAGATAATGCTGCCATGCTTTCGCAATGTACCAAGACTAAGGGGTGAAAAAAGGGAATTAGAAGTTAGGAAATGCCAGAATGCTGCTTGCAAATCTTAGTTTAGTCCCAATGCACATTATGACAGACTATAACTGCACGATTATATACTATTTTCCCCAAGACTAACAGCAAATCTACGGAGAAGTTTAGTATAATCTTTTGTCCTGTCCCAGTTTTTGACAAAGAAGGTTGTTCAGTGAGCAGACACCTATTTCTATGAGGCATACAGTCATTCTGTCATTTATTCCAGCATTTTGACAACTCCTGAATGTACTTAAATTTACTGCATGAAAAACACGTTATTGCACCTTTTCTGTGAATTTACAAGGTCTGACAGGGCTTGAAGAATCATAGCCTGAAATCCATTCAAAAATCTGAGTGCACTAACAGTTTTTCCTTTCAATTCCAGTATGAAAAGGCTCAGACAGAATCCCAGAGGGGGACAAAACAAAATCACAAGTACAAGTAGACTCTCTCATTCTTCTTAAACTTGCACAGCAATCATCTTCCCTACTTCCAAGCCTACTGACTGACATAAACACACCTTCTTCCCAGGGCCAAATGTATTCTTCAGATAGTATTTCAGGCTATAGGAGTGCAATTAACTTAGAAGATTTATTAAACTGGTATTGGTCAACCAGACACCTAACCTGACCCCCTACATGTGCTTAGTTAGCCTCACCACAAGAAGGAAAAAAAAAAAAAAAAAAAAAAAAAAAAAAAAAAAGAATTTAAACGCCCTCCCTAAGAACAAATGGATTTTTTTGGCATATTCAGTCACGTACTAATAAACACACAATGCAAATCTGGAAATCTAAAGGGAAAAGGTGAACTTGTACATTGTACAGAGGTACTGCCATAGATGCTCGAGTATGAGTTAGATACCTCTGTAGGTTAATGGAACCAAAGCCTAACTGAACTCAGTTGAAGTAAATATGGAATCGGAGACAACATTTTGGCAGACCTAGGCCTTGTTAACCACCATCTGAACGGGATACATTTGAGATGATCCTGATGCTTCTGGCAGTGCTTCAACAAGTGCTACAATCTAAGCACATCTACATAAGCTCAACAGCATAAAGCAGAAACAGCAGGTTATCAGCTGGGTCCCAATGAGGCTGAGGACTGTAAAAAACCACAGGGACGGGCCTCTTCTCTCACACCTAAAAGCTGCTCTAGCCTTTAGCCTTGAGGCTTACTGGTCAGGGAAATTAGAGAAGCTGATACTTCAGCAGCCCCTGCTGCTGACTGACATACACAAAGACACAAAGTGGCTCTTCAGATGCATCTTGTATCACACATTCCCACTGTATTCCACAGCTTTCTCATACTGACCAAGAAACCTCCTGATTGGTTGTGCACCTACCTGAGGTACATAGCCTGTCTCCATCATGAGAAGATGTACTAGAACAATCAAGGCATCAGTGGCACTGGTACACTCCGCAGAAAGGTAGAGCATCTCTAAGGAATGTGGTATTTCACCATCAGCAGCTTCACTGCACAGCATGGGTTCAGAGGGATAGGAACCTGTACCTTCTTCCAGGTCATCTTCTGGGACTAATCCAGAAGGAAATTCTAGGCTGGATCCTGCCTTCAAGGGAAAGCAAAACATACCTTCATTCAGAAAATTACACTTCTACATACATCAATATTATTCGTCTGCTTATTCCAGCCCTCACAAGCACCAAGTCTAAAGAGAGCATCTGTTGTTTAGTGGCCAGCCCAGCCCAAACCACGACAACTGATTTCTCATGCAAGTTGTACAGGCTCATTACATCTCCATTTTCTAGCATCCCAACTGGAGACTGGGATTATACACATAGCCTCTGTAATTTTTGATATCTGTAATGCAAACCCTTCATAAAAGGGTCTGCCATTTGATTGCATATACTACTTGAAGACAAAGTGATAATATATTAAACCTTCATCAGAATATTCACAACATACACAGGAATAATTTACTCACTGTAGTACCACCATTTATTTAAATATAGCCAACATACATGGCAAGTAACCAAAATGGTAACTCAGACTGCTTAGAAACACAATAGACCTAAATAGCTGGCGGGGGGTGGTGGGGGGGGGGGGCA
>VYZM01012180.1:7725-51971 GCA_013398915.1 Dromas ardeola | reverse complement strand
CGATGATTGCGCGATCGATGATTGGGCGTTCGGGCTGTAGCCGCGCATGCGCGGGAAAGAGTCACTCCCTCCTCCCCCTCCTCTCCTGGCGGAGTTGTCGGTTGAGGGGCGGCGGTGGCCGTTGGTCTCGGTCGTTGACAGGGTATCGCGGTGCTGTGCGCAAGGCCTTATCGCCCCTCAGCGGTTTATCCCCGCCGGGCCTGGAAGGAGATAAGCCGCTGGCGGGAGTGGTTTCTGCCCCTAAGGTGCCTGTGTGGAGGGGTTCTGTTAGGCCGCTTTGCTCTCTTCCCGCCTCTTCAGTGCAACACCGGTTTACATGTTCTTCTAAAAACAAAAATGCCAAGGAGAGCCTGTGGCTCGGCAGGGCGTTACACTCCGTTGGCGAAGTTCATGGGAACAGGCGCTGAAGGAGGACCCTGCCCCCAAGAGCGTTTAGTTTTATAAAGGCACGTGGGTTTTTTTAGGCAGACTACCGAATTGTCATCTCGGAGGTAATGTTTTGACACCTGCAGTCAAATCATAGAATCACAGAATGGTTCGGGTGGGAAGGGACCTTAAAGATCATCTAGTTCAACCCCCCCTGCCGTGGGCAGGGACACCTCCCACTAGAGCAGGCTGTTCGATAATCTTACCGAAAATACAAACTGTTACAAATGTCGCTTCAGAGGCTTTAGTTCCCGTTTCTCTGTCATACTTGAAAAAAGGTACCTCCCCACACCTTAGATCTCAAAACCTACACAGCTTCATCTAGAAATGCACACGTTGTAGACGATTGGGGGAAAATGTAAAAGGCACTATTCAAGAATTCACTTTGTTTAATAAATTACATTAAATTTCAGACAACAGTGAATTCAGAGGTAACTTTTTGAACAATGCTTATTTTCAGATTATCTTGGTTTTCCTTCTAACAATACAATTTACTTCACATTTCTCCACACAATAATATGAGAAATATGAGATGCAGGAAAATTGGGGTACTTTCTAGGAATAACATACTAAAATAACAGTAGGTAAGTGAACTTGCAAGACCTCGCTTGCACAGCTACCACCAAGTACAACAGCTTATTATGGCACTATTCGCATTTCTTAGCCCTGTATTTATAGGAACAGCCCTATCTGTGCCCTTTCAGTGCATATGGGGCCAGTCAGAAAAGGAGACTGAAACTTCAAAAATTCTGTTCTGGGCTACAGCTGAAATCTCCTTTATTAACATGGTCATCCAAACCAGGTAAATGCAGTTGTTAAATTTCACTTCTCTTTAGAGTTTGCTGTCCAATATGTCGAAAGCTCAAGGCCAGCCATCATCTGGTTTCAAGATGTCAGTAAATTCCTCAGTGGAAAGGAGAGAGTTGTATTGATGAAGGTGGTAAAAGGAAAGGCAAAGAGACTACTGAGATGGAATACCGCTCATTGAACAATGGAAGAGCTGGTGCTCATTACACTGAGCTTGGTGTTACATACTGGGCCCTCACCTGCGAGCATTAAAACAAGTGGTTTCCTAAGGAACTTGCTGCACTCTTTGCCACTGCCCCAGTTGGAGGAATGCTTATGCAGTCGTCATCAAATGGGACTGCATCCTGGATAAATCTAGAAGAGTTGGTTGCTGCGGCATAGGGGGATGAGAGTGGAAGGAAGTGGCAAAGGCAGGGACAAAGAGGACAGAAAGGAGGAGAACATGGGAGGAGGGATCAAGAGCAGCATGTCTGTCAGAAACCCTGCTTTCCTCTCTCTTGAAGATGATTAGATGATTGAATCCAAAGTGAGTCATGCAGCTGCCTCAGCTTCGTAACCATTTTCCATTGGCTGCGGATGTCCTGCTCTGTTCCTGTTTTGTCCTTCAGCGTTGTCCCTGTCTCAGCCACCTCCTGTGTTCCCGCTGGCTCCAGGGCTGCTTAGTCTGCACTCTTGAGGAAGGGTGGAGGAGGCCTCAGTATGAGAAATGTTCATTGGTGCAGTTGTGATGTTACCAGCAGAAGCACCATTTCAGCAGCTTGCACAAGCTAAAGTAATTGTGTGAAATAAAATGGTTCAGTTTCTCAGGAGCTGGCTGTAGTACTCATTAGGTAACCAGCTACACCAGTTACAAGTGAGCATTTCTGCTGGCATTCTGCTAATTTTTCCTTTGAATTTTATGAGTCATGCCACAGTGTGAGGTTTAGACGTGTATTCCACACAGCAGTAAATACTAAACAGGAAAAGCTCCTAAGAATAAATCATGATGAAAGGCTAAAACATTTTCCACAGCTTTCAAGTTTGCCTGTGCAAATTTCAAATGACCCAAAAACACCATCATTTTTTTTTCCCCTCACACGTCTTTCTAAAAGGGCTATTATTTGATGAGTAATACCTTTTTTCTCCATCAGTTTCATGTTGTCTCAGTCTGCAGGCAGGAGACTTCCAATGGCCAAGTATGAAGTTGCACTCAGGCTGGGAAAGACACTGTGTCAAAATAGTACAGGAAACCTGTGGCTTACATGCTTGAAGAAATGGTTGTATACAGAATAATTTTGACTTTCAGAAATGGTGATTTTTTTATTAGTCTAATTCATCAGAAGGATATACAGCATGGTGACAAAAGAAAGCTCTTTATCAGCATTAAGTAGCTGTTGTTAATGGTTGTTGTAATGGTTGTTAAAAACAATGTGGTTTTTCAACCCAACATGGTCAGTGTAAAACACAAGCAAGAGAACCCGTTCCACCAAAGGAATAAAACTCTGTTGACAGCCCTAGTGGTTTCTCTTGAGAAACTTGAAATCTAATATAGCTGTAGTCCTGTTGACCTGCAGTCAACTTCCCACGGCAGAGGAGAACTATAAAAAGTAAAGGTCTCTTTGGATCAGTTGCATACCTCATGGAATTATTTTTTTTTTCTGAAAGCTGAGTGTAGTAATAAAGCTGTGAGCCAGTGGACCTTTTCATTATTTTTCTTTCTGTATTTGCCACTACAAAAAGTGAATTTTATAATAAGTATAAATAAATATGTGTGTGTATATATTAACCCTTAAAATACTGATATTTAGAATGACTAGGGTGACATGAAAGATGTGAGACATGGTGGAATGAAAAGAAGAAGGGTATGAAGGCTAGAGTATCATCAGGAGATCTGTGAATGTCTGAAGTACCATTTTAAGTGTGCCAGTGGCAAAGGAGGTTCATATCAAAGACAGTGGAAAGAACCTCCTAACTTCTTGCAGCTTGATGGTGGTCAACTTTACTCCTAAAATGTATTTTAAAGCCCTTTGTGCTAGTGCTCTATAGCTAATACATTTACTGGTGCTCTGCTTTACACCATCTCAAGTTGGCTGTCTGCAGACGACCCTTCAGCAGCATCTGAAGTTTGTTCATGTGGCTCCTAACTTCTCTGTTTCTGATTAAAATCTTGGCCATATGGAGCAAAGGACCTTTGAGTGGGTTTTCTGGGATTTGCTGGATTGCTTCAGAACTTTTTAGCTACCACCGTGTTTTCTTGGATTTATATCTTTCTTTACAGTATTGAACTGCCAACGGTTGTGTGCACAGCAAAAGTCTTTGAAGTGGCACATCAAAGACGGAGTTCGGTATCTTTGCATTAACAGACCAAAATCATATTTCTCCAGGTAGTAAAAAGAGGCCCCACCCATGGAAGAAGATTCTCAGAGGAAGATTTCCTATGTCTTGTGATGAACAAAAGTGGTCAGGTTTCTCTTAGTGAGATTACTGCATCCAGTTTCTAGGAATGTATGGTGACTTCTTACAGGACTGTAATTTATACAAAACCAGAGTAGGGGCTGCATAGGTTGAGAGAGTGCCTCATCCTACTGTCAGCTCCATGAAAGTAGTTGAATAGGTAATACTTATTAGAGTGGTTTTATTCTTTCTGCTGCAGTTGTGTTCATAGGCTATTTTGAGGATCAGGACCCATAGTGGCAAACATAAAACCACCTGGTATGGCTCTGGTCTTGCTCCAAATGGTTGTACAAGAGACTAAGGAGTGAGCCAAACAACTGTAAGGAAAGCAGACAAGAAAGCTTAGAACAGACCTACTCAACTTATGAACTTGGGTCTGAATCTGCGCAGATCCGAGACAAATAATGCCTGCTGCATTCCTGTTCAAGGTCTCGATATTTCTTACTCTTCCCCTGTCTCTTGGGGGCCAGCTTAAGAGCATCTTTACAATTCTTAGCTGTGAGGAGAGTGTGCAGTGCAGAGCTAGAAAAAGAACAATGAATTTTTTGCTAAGTGGACTTCAATAAAAATGAACTTAGTAGTCCTGTCTCAGGTGCTAGGATAGGGCAGTTACAGAGGTCAGCAACATGAACTCAATGGATCCAAACAGTGGAAATATTGTTTTTCGATTAGCTCATCAGACAACTGCCTCCCAACATAGTTATGCATTGTTAACAGATTCTGTGTAGGCATTGTAGCTAGGTTATTTATTTTGCAGTCTGGCACAGATTAAAAGTGCTCTGGCAACAAGGCTTTGAAAGCCTTTATGAAGGACATCAGCAGGCAAGCCACACTCAGGAAAAGCTGTGGTAACACAGTGCCTTTGCAAAGCCTCTGAAAGACTTGGGGGGGATCCCCAGACATACTCACAAATGTAACCTGGGGGTGCAGACATGGCTGCTGCCTCCTGTGGATTCTATTTGAAGATTTCATTGAGCTAGATCGCCCGCTGCCTCATGAATTCGGAAGTGAATAGCATTGCTTTTCACACTGAATGGAGGAAACCATGAACAGGAACTTACTCGAGTTTTTCTTTTTCTGTGGATATTTCCGGTAGCTGTGGAGAGGTGTAAATCACCTGGGTTTATGTCATTTAGAAAACTCTCTGTATCATTTGCTGGGTAGTTTTAAGCATTCCTGCCAATATACCTCTCCTGTCAACCATATACATTTTGTACTCCTATTACCTCAGAAGTATTTTCCATATGGAATATCAGTGTGTAGGAGGGGTTAAAATCTTGAAGCTATTGAGTCCTTTTTGATTTGACATTGTTGAGTGAGCTGCAGAAAACCTACCTGTTCTTGAGCATACTGCGGAGTAACTTGAAACAATGGAGCAAGGGAGAAACTGAAAAATCCAGTCCCAGTTCTGTAGGAGAATATTTGCAAAACTGAAAGGTTCTTTCTGGACTTCAGGTTGGGTAGACGCTATATTTGCTACCATGTTTGTCTTGTGCTTGTTAATTATTGAGGTTTCTTTTCTGAATTTTTGGAAGTGAAAGAAATTCTTGTGTGGGCTGCAACTGGAGAGTTTTGTGCAGGACCAAGGCAAGTCAAGGACAAAATTATTTTTCAGAGATACTCTGTTGTATTTTGGAGCTTGGTCAGTTGAAGAGTGTGGTTTTATGGCTGTGTTAAACCTGTACAAGACAATGATAGTGACTTTTTTTTTGCATCAGAAGCTTTCTTAGCTCTTAGGCAGATTTCAGCTCTAATCTTTATTGCAAGCTTTATTTAAAGTTTTTGCAGACTGTTCACAAAGGAGAAACCAAGTGTGGTATCTACATACTGGTAAGTAGAGCACTTCATTAGGGTGAGACAGGTACACAAACTGAAACAAAGGAGTTTTTCATCTTTTTCCTCCGCTTAAAGTACTTGAATACACTATCTCTAAGAAGACAAAAGAATTAAGAGGAATGGGTCTATGCGTGCTCAGTTACTGAAGATAAAAATCAGAGTAATTTGTCTGCCATCTATTGTCATGGACAATGCAATTAGAAGCTCTAATTTAGACTATCAGGCAGCTGACAATTTCCATCTCCTTAGCTCTGTCTGTCTCAGTCATCTGACTAACCTTGTACAATCGAACCTAGCATCTGACAGAGGCTTAGGGCTTTGATGAAACCAAGAATATCAGCCTTGGAGTGCAAAAGTAAAGCTTGTTGGTTTGAGAAAGCAATATGAAATGATACCATCTTTTATTGCCATGGCAGTTCAGTTGTTTGTTCTTTCAGCTTCTCACCTGGCACACATTTAAGAGCCAAACAAGAACATTATTGACTACAAAGCGTGGTAGTGACTAAGATTGCTGTTTTCTGTTCCTCAGTGGGAATGAAATTCAATGAGAATGAGGTACCTCACCTGCATCAATGCTTCCAGCAATCCTGCTAGATAAACATCTAGTAAATATCTGTGTACTTTAATGATAGAAAAATCTGTCTTTCTGGTTTTATATTGATTTTTAATTGACCCTTAATAATCAGTGTAGAAAGTGGCGTGTTTGCGGGAGAAGCTAAGACACTTTTTGGAAAAAGTTAAAGATTTGTGACTTCAACTGCCTGTTCTGCATAATATAACATTGCTACCTTAAAGTAATTGTTCATTGTGAGTTGCTTAAAGTATAGAAAACAAAAAAAAAAGCATAAGAACTGGAGATGGAAAGACCAATTAAGAAGGAGATTTTAAAAATTTGTCACAATGTGGATTATGTTTTCAGAATTTTTTTTTCCCTGAAATCATTTTTTCTTGCATAGTGTCTTGGGGTTACTGTAAGGATTCCCTGAGAGTGCTGATGTCAGGGCAATACTGATAATGCATTTTATCTGTTGTATAGTTCATAAATCTACCAAAGAACAGCATTTTATGAGGTACTAGGTAGATCTTGGATTTGCAACTGTTTAGTCTGACCTGATCATATTAATTCCAACACAGAAGTAAGACTACCAAAGCGTCTTTTTTCATTGGGTTTTTGTTTCTTTGTTTGTTTTAATATATTTATATGTTTTCTGGCAGATAATAGAATAAATTGTCAGAATTTTTCAAGACAATATGGTACTTACTAGAAATCCAGGAATGATCTTATAGGCTGGAATACCTGGGAAACTACTTATTAATTAGCATGATTTTGAACCCAGGTAGGTACCATGATCACGATCAGACATGTCAGAAAAGGATGTGCCACTGTCCTCAGTGGTAAGGCCAGAGTAAAGTTACCGTAGGCCCCTAAAAAGCAATTTCCTAATGCAGCACTGGGAAGACTTGAAGTTGTCTTGGGAAAGAGTATTGTTATTTCTAGGAAATTGAGCAGTGGCTGTCATTAGCAGTGAAAATGAGGATGAATGCAAGAATTTTGAACAAGAAGCCTTACCTTTGTACTAGAAAAGTGAAACAGAAAGAAATAATTTGTCACAGCTTTAGTGAAGCTGTGTCAGGTGGTTACGTCCCACCATGCCGTGGCTCACAGTCTCACTTTGCACTCAAAGACACTGTGCTGTAGGCTCGTGCCTGGACACCCTTCTCTACTCCGGTGTAATCACCATCTAATTCTTATGTGTGCTTTGAATTCACCCTTTGCATTCCCTTCTTATATGACCTGATTTAGTCAATCTCATGTATCAGTGTTTGGATGAAGTCAGAGGTTTGTGTGTAAGAGGGGGACAAGTTTTGTAGGGAGGCCTAATGCATTTTATTGTATATATTTATATCTATATATACACCAGCTGATTTAGTTGAAAAAATTTTGGACCCAAAAGTCCAGCATATCCTAAGAGGGTTGTATACAAAAAGGGTGTTGTCCTATAGGAGGACAGACCTCCTCCTCCTTGGCTGGAATTGTTCTGTCATGTTCACTCCGCAGGAAGTAGGACAGATGGTTAAGTAACCCAGCCAAGACATGGGTGTGGGGAAAGCATAGAGTAGTGGAGCAGAACCATTCAGTCTCACCAACAGCTAATGCCTACCGAAGTGCTGTCAAAGTAATCAGAAATCTGTGTCTTCTCCAAAAACTGACTGCTTCCTGCAGTAAAATCACTGGCTAAACCTCTCTTGACTATCCACCCTCGTCCCAGTTTCATTGAGGGAAGTAATGGATACAGATTTTTTGCAACTCATGGTATGCATCATTTATGATCACGTTTGCATCGTAAATGTTGTTAACAGGTCCCCGTGACAAAGGTGCGAAGATGCTAAAGATGTGGTATTCTTCCCTGCTGTGTTTGCTGTCCTTGCGGCTTGAGGCTAATCCTGGTCTTAAAGTGAGGATTACTCAGAAGGGGCTGGACTACGGTATGTCTAACATTGCCAGAAGTTAATTTATGATAAATTTATGCACAGAATATAGTTCCTTAATAAAGGTGCAGTGTAGAAACAAGCTCCTTAAATATTGAAATAGAATAAATTCTTTTTGATCACCTCGCACCAGGAACACTCTTTGTCTATTCTCTCACTTATTTCTTTCCTTTTTGGGCACCCCAGGTGTGAATTTTTCCTTGCATTGGTGTTTGCATTCTCCTACAGCCCAACAGTGTTTCTACCACACTCCTCATATTGATCTGCTTTCTTAGAACCAGAACGAGATGGTCATATAATTGTTCCTTTTCTAAAAGTGTTGAAAACTTGATTGAAAGTGCAATATTTAATTGACAATAATAAGACATAATTGAGGGGAAAAAAAGCTTACAGTTTTGGAACAGCCATGTTACTGCACACATTTACTCTCATTCCTCCCTTTGGGGTGGGATAGTATCTGCACATGCCATTCTTTCAAAAAATCTAGTAACCATCTGTCATAATTGTGCCCCTTAACAGAACATCAACAAGCTTGTGCAGGATACTCCTAATCTCCACAATATATTTTCCTTACTCTTTCTACTCATACTAAATCTCACTGTCTCTTACCTAAGACTTACACCATGGGTGTGGAGGGCATGCAGTATAATTTCAATTGTTTACAGAATTAACATTAATAATAAAAGTTAACAAGGCACAAATTCAACAAAGGCTGGGTCATGCTAAGGATTAATCGTCATTTATGTACTGAACATGCTGACAGGTAAACAATGGACTTGTGAGATGAAAAGTAGAAGCTCAGGGTTTATGCCTTCAGGATGAAAGCAAGGATCAGGTCCAATTATTTCTCTGTATGAGCATTGTTTTAAAGGCTTTTGAGGAGTTGAGAAGAGCAGGGCAAACATCAGTCACCCAAACCAGAACTGATCTCCATATCTTTTTATGACATACGGGAGAAATCGCTCCCTAGAGATCCGTCATGCCTTTAGAAATGAGAATTCAGTCTGGTATTTCCTAGTGTGAGCCCAGTAGTTTTTGTGACATTCAGCATGGCCTTCAAGTGATGAACAAACAAAGTTTGCACTCCCCTGCATTAGCAGTAAGAACAGACATTAACAGTGTGCCTCCCAAAGGTATTTCTCGTATTTGAAGAACATGGTGCCTGCCGTGTCTTTTCCCTTAATATGAGAGCTGAAGGCTGAGGCACTAGATCCTGCCTGCACACTCCTTGCCTGCTGCAATAATCTTGAGAGAAATTCTACCTGGGATCACTGGCTGCCTTAACTGACCGTCATAAGAGAGCTTTAAGTTATTTCAGTCAGAGCCCCTGTTTTGCTTTGGAGGCAGCCCAGGGAATCATAACTTACCTGTCCTTCATAAAAGATCTATTTTATAAAAAGATATTCCAGTGTTATCATTGATTTCAATTTTTCGCTTTTTTAATGCACTGAAATCTGGGGGAGAAAAAATAGATATTTTTTATTCAGCAACTGTGAGGCCAAAAGTTAACGAAACTCATGCTAAAAATATCTGCAAGCAGGACATCATTCAGTATTAAAGTTTTAGCGGTGGCTAAAGATAAGCAAAAGGAAGGAAGACACAAGGAATCTGGGGTTTAAAGTTGTTCTGTTTGTTGATTATAGGGTCTGTGTGTATTATCAATGCACAAGTAACATTGAAGCATTCAAGAAAGTAGGGATTCCTTAAAGCAAGGAGAGAAGGTAAAGAAATGTCAGAGATCTGCAGTGTGCTGTAATGGATAAGGTGCAGTGGCAAAACATATGTAGTCTGAAAGAAATGGGAAGAAAATACTTAAAAGGAATGTCTTTAAACCTCAAACAACTTCCTGTACACAAGCAACAATCCAGATAGTTCCTCATTTGACATAGCAGCACTTCAGATGCATATGTCACACTTTTTTCTGTAAGTAAACACTACATATGGAAGTCCTCTTGCTACTTCTTAACTGGCTTTTTCATTCAACAGTTAAGAGACAATCTGAGGTAAAGGTGATAATCAAGTGTTTCCCCAAGGCATTTCACATTATGAATGAAGTGAAGGAAGTATAACAGTTTCAGAAACCTGACAAGAGTTCTAGAATATAAAATACAACTCAAGGATGAGATGATCCTAACAGATGATATTGTTCTTGGGTTAAATGATTTGTATGTGAGGCTAATAGAAGTTATAAATGGGTGTGTGAGTAATTGGAAGGAGGTTTAGGTAAGGATTATAGAATCGGAGCATGTCAAGAACTATGTTATAAGTGATGATTGAATTATTTGGCAGTATATCTGGACCTTTGGGTGCCTGAATCCAATCTGCAAGGCATGTGCTTTCCTCTGTCCCCTTGTAGGCAGGAGGATTGGGATGGAGTTCCTGAAGCAAGCAGTACTGAGAGAGACCTTCCCAAGCTGGAGTGGGCAGGAGACTTTCTCGGTTGTTAAGGTCAACTATGTCATTTCAAGGTAAGTAAAGGAAATACATTTCAAAGTCTTAGGATGAAACAGCTTATTACGCATAGTAATAATTATGCAGCCATTTTTTTGTTCAGTGTAAAATTTTAATGGTTCATCTAACTCTGCTCCCACTGCCCAAACACTGATTTGTTTTGTAAGTACATCCTTCCACCACACTCAGAGATGAGCTTTAGAAAGGTTCTGAACAAGCACCTTGGCTGTTTTTTTACTCAATTTGTATCAGAGTTTGGGGCAAGACAGGTCTAAGCATGACTATGTTACAAGAGGCAAAATGGGTGGGAAAGAGGGCAGTACTGATGTTATTAACAGTTTGCTACTTTGAAGGACCTGTAGCAGTGACAATAATTTGTTTGTGTTTGATGAGAAAAAGCTGACAAAGGGATGAAATGAAAATGTGTGCAGGGGGATGGTGTATCTGGGAGGATGAGGCAGAAAGATGACTCTTACAGAATCTTTTTGAATGGATTTACAATAATAAATCAGCATTTTGATTGCACAGAGCTCGACACCTATTTCCTGCTGAGGAAAATCATTGTACCAGGAGCAGCAAGTAGACAAACGGTTTTATAGAATTTCTTACAATATCTCCAAATAAGGAGATTAATACAAAAGCAGTTTTTTCTACAGCCTTCAATCCCATCTTCCAGTTAAATCTTTTCCAACAGGCTATAAACAGAAAACCAAAAAATTCTGATCTTTTAATATTACTATCAAGCCAAGCTCTGCTGCTTTGCTGCTCAGTAGCATATTGCTTCCTTTTCCGTACAAATTACCCAGAGGTTGGGGAATCTCTGTCCTCAGAGGTGTGCAAGACTCAAGTGGGCAGTTCTCCTGAGTTGGCCCAGCTTTGAGTTCGGGGGTTGAATCAGAAAATCTCCTGAGGTCCCTTTCCAGCCTAAATTATTATATGATCTTCAAAACCCCAATGCATTCTCCCAACCATAGTTCTTGAAATTGGCCATCTTCCCAGTGGATAATATGATTTTAGCTCGCTGCAAACAGGATTACTAAAGGCAGCCTTACTGCTGCCCAAGATGTTATTGGAAAATTATGGTCATTTTAACTGAAAGTAACTGGTGCCTTCTGCCCTGGGGAAAGTAGATTAAAGGCAGTTGTTTCAGAGATCTCTGCCAGATATCAGGAAACAATGAGGAATTTATACTACGTGATAAGATCACAGCTGATATCTTTACAATGTTCAGCTCAATGCAACACACTCATTTGTAAGACAATATCCTTGCGTATCAGAAACATTTGTTTTGTCAGGGAAGTCTTCAAGTGAGATTTTTTTTTAGAAAAATGGATCCTCTCCAGAGCCCTTTGCTGAAGCAAGGGAGGGGATACAGGATGGGAAAAGAGAAACTTTGTTGTTCTTCTGCAAGTGCTAGCAATCAACCTGGATTTATTTATAGGTGTAGCATCTGAGTTTAACACACAGTTATTTTCCCCCAGCAAGCACATTTCACTTTAAGGAAGTGGGGTTTTTTTTCTCCCAAGGGGAAATTTTTGTTTTGGCTGGGCATCCTTTTCTCCCTGGCCAGATATCAAGGATTCTTTTTCCAAGGATGCTACCAAGTGTAACGGTACAGGTGGTTTTCTTTCCTAAAATATACAAGCGTCATTCATTTTTGAGAAATTCTTGTGCTGAAGCATAGGCTTTGCCTCTTATAGTAGCAAGGTTTTCAGTGATCAGAAGTCCTTCTTACTCTTGTGACGTGTAGTCTAATATCCCCCTTTCTGTATTCTGTAGGGTCAGAATTAATGATGTAGATTTCCCAGAAACTTCTGCTTCCTTTATTCCTGGCACTGGCATTAGTCTGTCAGTGGCCCATGCTTCTGCTACGATGAGTGCAGACTGGAGAATGAGCGCATGGCTGCTGTAAGTATTGTACGGTGCGATGCAGGTGCGGGGGACACTTCTGGGAGAAGGATTGCAAATGAAATTCAGGAATCTAGATGGTAATTGTTATTTTTCAGGTCAGATATTCTTTATCATTTAACAGCAATCTATTTGAATAAACTTCTTAAGAAGGAAACATCCCCTGCCAAATAATGCTTTTTTTTCCCTTTTTTTTTTTTAATTATTCTACCCCACAGGTTGTCTCTTTGGGAAGTATCAGATCAGACATCTGTTAGCATGCTCAATTTGTTCAGACTGTATATTACATGAATATTCAGGACCACAGAGTTTGCAATGGCCACATTTGTTGCTTTCTTTGTACAATATGACTGGAAGGTTGTCTCTATAACTAATTATCTATTTGCTGGTACAATGTATATTGTCTTCCAAAGTGCTCCTATTAAAGGAAGGTCACTGTCGCAATGCCAAACATTCAGAAATTTGGAAACTCCAGAATCTGAGTTGCTACGGAAAACTGACTTAGCTTCATGACCCTGTGCAGTATGAGATTGTCTTTAATGATGTGATTGCATACTGATTTTTCCACTTTTTTATCTTCGCATTTTTGCTATAGAATTTTGATATGATACTGTAGATTTTCTTGAGGCGGGGAGAAGGATAAAACTTCTGGGGTATTAGCAAAGTTTGCAAGGCGCTGATCTCTACGATTTGGGTTAATGAGGTAACTGGTAACAGCATAGGCATTGCTCTGTTTGCGAGCCAGATAGTACAGCAAGATGGATCACCAGGCTGCAAGTTTCACAGTATGTCATAATTCCAAAGGAGCTCAGAAATGCAGTTCTGCATTCAGTCTTTAATACTGGGGGCTGCAAACTGCTGTCACTGTGCCCCCAACCTGTCTGTTGTTCCGTCATACCGGTATTGTGAGGAAAAGGGTACTGTGTACAGCAGGGCAAATCATCTGTTCCCAAACACAAAGCCACCTCTCCCTCTTGCTGGAAGATAAGGACCTGGGAATAATCTGGAGAGACCCCAGATGTATAAGACTCCAAAGACTTCGCAGGCAGCAAGGGAGGCAGGGAGCTGGTATGCAGGGTTTGGTGGAGCAGATCATGCTGGAGGTTGTCAAAGCCAGATTTGGTGTAGTTTAGGGGGTGAAGCATTTTTCTTGACTTTTTGAGGGACAGAAGGAACAATCTGTGCTGCTCTGTTCAATATGATGTTTTGTGAATGGCTGTAGGTTTAGGCAGATCCAAAATATGCCCTACTCTTCATCCCCTCCATTCCCTAGTCCTACATGTTTCTTTCAGCATAGCAGACTAAGAGGGGCCAGCTGAAAATAAGCTTTCCAAGGGAGACAATTGACAACCCACCCCTCCCGGGCTCTTTGAGGGTCAGTAAGATGGGTCTTATCACAGCTTTTTAATTTTTATAGTGTTATCCCTGCATTTCTAGCTCTCACTGTAGCCCTTCTCTCCACTATGTCCCAGAGCAATCTGCCAGTCACAATATCTCCTGACAGGCCTTTTGCTCCTGGAGGCCTGGAGCTGAGACCCTGCGTCAGTGAATCAGGATTCCTCCTGAAGAAGAGCAGATATAAGGATGCAGGAACAGAGACCCTAAGGAGCTGGGCTTCTCCCTATCTCCCAAGCAGCCCAAAAAGGGAGGAGGAGCACTGAGATCCTTTTGCGACGGTCCCTGTCTCTGAAGGATGGGTAAACCTAGGTTGGAAGGACCTCTGGATGTCATTTTGTCCAGCCTCCTACTCAAAACAGAGCAGTCACCAGACTAGATCAAGTCAGCTGTCTAGTGGTGGTATTTAGCCAAGGATGGTAATGCCACAACCTCTCCAAGTAATCTGTCCCAATGCTGCACAACTGTCCTTGGGACAATGTTTTTCATAATGGCTTGTGGGATGGGGGTTTGGTTAGGGACTGGAAAATGAGGGTCTGAACAGTGATGCTTCCTCCAGATAGCCACTTAATGCACATATACTGACTGAAAGCTGAGGTTTAAAATGGTAGTGGTGGTAGGAGGGGCTTCGTGTCTGGCAATACTACTCACTGGTTTGGTCAGGAGTAGTGTATGATTTGGGGCTGGGTTAAGATTAATCTTTTAGGGTTACAACTGCTTTCCCCAGGATTTTTGCTTAGCCTGAAAAATAAAGAGGAAAGTGGAGAGACTCATTGTTTGAGCTTCATATTGGGGTGGGCTCTTTTTCCGTAGTATGGTGCAGCCACTGTAGCAATACCTGGGAAAAGAAAACCTGAGTAATCAGGATGAAGGGGTGAAAAGTGATGGCTTCAGTGCCAGTTCTGTTACGGTAAATGAGGTTTTTATAAGGCTATTCTAACATGCATTCAGCTCTCTGTATCCTGCTCGATTAGTCTACAGCTTCTACAACTCCTAACTGTAGCCCTAATACCTAAATTTGCTGGAATTTATGTATAAGGATATTTTTGTTGGGGTCTTTGCAGGGATTTTTACAGAAAGGAGAATGAATGGGTTTGGGGCAGGACAAAAAATGGAGGTATGTATACATTTAAAAGGCTTCTTGAAAGTTCTTACAGGAAGGAGGAAATTGGAACAATTGCAAAGTTGAGAACCACTGGGTTGTGTATTTATGAGCTATTTATGAGCTTCTGCTGCTGCAGTCCCAGAGGCCTTCAGGGTGATTTGTGATGAAGGACTGGAATGTCTTGTGTTGCTGTGAAATTGTGACATTTTTGCAAACTTGTCAAATCCTGCACAACACTGGAAAATTCATGTCCTGGAAACTCATGTATGTGATCTGTTTTTGAATACCATGAATGTCCCAAATCTACTTTAATCCCTAGAAAATCCATTCGTCATTCCAGATGATAAAAGCAAGACGTCCTTTCAAACTTGATTTACAGGTAGCTTCTTAAATTGTTCACTTAAAGCAGATGTTTCCTTGACTGAGTTTGGTTTTTTTGTCTGAGCAGCAAAGACCAAGGAGGAATTACTGTGTCCATCTCAGGACTGTTTATTGCAGTTATCTTCAAAGTATCACGGGATAGCACAGGCCGCTTGTCCGTGTTGCTACATAATTGCCAGCTGAGCATTACTAGTGTAAAAGTCAAGTTAAATGGAGGATCTAGGTATGTATGGGACATTTTCACATTACTCTGTGGGAAGCAGCAGGGTTTGTAGCATAAGGGCCACTTTTCAAATTTTGAATTTTAGGGATCCAGTTACCTGATATGACTAACTATTGAAGGCTATAAAGATAGATTCTTAAAGGTCTGTTTTCAAAACCAGGCTCCTTTGCTAAGTGTGTGAAGTGTGGTTAATCTACACTTCTTTGTGTATGTGCCAGCAAATAAGCTGACTAAACATACTGCATATGAAAAAAATTGCCATTTGAGCATGTTAAAGAGTACAAGGTTGGAAATGGAGGTTTGCAGATATGAGGTGGTCTAGACAAGCTGACCTACAATTTAAGAATAAAACTTTCAAAAGAGAATATGAAACACTTCTTGTAGTTCTCCTCATTTTGATTTTCTAGAATTTTTTTTTGTCTTACTCAAAGACAAAATGTGGCTAATTGAGCATTGTTTATCAACATGTTAATGTGCACATTCACAACTTTGTAGATTGCCTTCTAAATAGCCCTTATAAGACTGAGATCCCCTAGCATTTGTCTGAGACTCACAAATTAATAAAAACAGTCAGCTGTTCAGTCTACCGATATCGCTGTAATTGCTTCTCATCAATATAAATGACATTGATGTCCCAGTCTGACAGATTTTACATTTCAAAGATTTCAATCCATGGTAAAAAGCCATTGTGTCCATTTCCTTTCCTCCAGCTGGATCTACAGCTTTCTATCTGGTTATATTGAGGAGCCCATTCACACCAAATTGGATAAATATGTAAGTTTGCAAAGATGGTTTCAGCTAGCGAAGGGAGGAGTTGAAACACAGGCCTTACATTACTGACTTGTCTCTCCTTTCATATAGCTATGCCTAAATATCAAATACAAAATCCAAATGATGGATGCACAGCTTAGAAAGCATAAGGGTGAGTTGTTGAAAACAGATTTTTGTTAAGTAATTTTCATAGTGCTCAAATTGTAGCCTTTTTCATTAGATGCCAAACCATTCCTGTGGTCACAGTACAAAAAAAAAGTGAAGGAAGAAAAATACATTCATTGTTCTGTACCTTAACCTGTTCCATATTCCACCCTAGAAATCTCTTGCATACATCTTATATACAATACTCAGTTTTCTTCTGTGCCCATAGCAAGTCACCTGTAATCTTTCGGTCTGTTGTAGCTGACCTGTGTTGTTTCGTCAGATTTTCAAGATGCACGTTTTCATGATGACCCTTTATGTTCTTAGTGCTGTGGACATAAGAAAACCTGAGTTAGCAATAATTCACTAAAGACCTAGCAAACATCCCATACTGCACTGTGGTCCTGTAAGATCTTGTGAACTTAGCACATCTTGCTTTGAACTTGAGTTTAGTGAGATAATAACAAGATGCTGCAGGAAGACAGTGTCACACTGGGCATGTTTCTCTTCACACCAGTAACAATTCCTGTGTCACTCTTGCAGACACATGAAGACAATAGATACCTGTGTCCAAAAAAGCACATAAATGTAAGATTTTCACTACTATAATCAATCCCACAGCTTTTTCTTTTTTTTTTTTTTCTTTTTGTTGTTGTTGTTGTTGTTGTAGGGGTCTTTTTCCAAGACTAAGAATATTTGTATTTTTCACCAATTCAAATTCATTTAATTTCCATAAGTCATATAATTCAGGTCAGAGAGTTTGTTCCCACTCTTCACTTTGCATTGTGGATATTTCTATTATCTGCTCTGCTATTAGGAAGCAGAGTAAGTAGACTTTTATTTTTCCTGAAATGGCCTATACCTGCTGTGTGCCAAGCACTGGCAAACATTACTGAAAATCATGGTCATCAAGAACATTTTCTAATGCAGCACATACCTAAACACTGTCATATTGAGGAGTTCATAATCTCTGTGTGAATTCACCATTTCTCTTTAAAACCCTCTGATTATTTATACAGTATGAAGAGACTTTACAGTCCAATCAAAAATAACAATCAGACTGAAGTTTCATGCAAGCACCTTTCAGAGAAACTCTTCAATCATATTGTGTGATAAAGTGCCCTCTATTGTTGTGAAAAAACATCCCTTGTCTGCAACACTGATACGTGTAAAAATGTGCACGTCATCTTCCAAAGTATTTCATAGTATTTACCAGTGTTTCACTAATCATATAGGAAAGTTTAGTTCTCAGCAAACACATAACAAAGAAAGGGGACTCTGTCCCAGTTACTCCTTTCACTGCATGGGAGAGATTTCTAAGGAGCATATTCAGTTGTGAACAACAGGAGAACAAGGCCTAAAATGGGAGGAATCTGTGACGTGTTCAGAAAGAAGACTCTCACTTTTTCCCTTATAACAAGTTTTTTTTATTTTCTTCTTCCTTCTCCCACCATTCTTCTTCAGATTCATCATTTCTATAATGCTTTTGCCTTTAACTAAACAATAACTGTTTGTGATGTGTTTTTGTAATAATGGCTGTTTTGTTTTTGTCTGTCATTCTTCTAGTCCTAAACCAGATTGATGCCTTTGCACAAATAGACTATTCCCTAGTTAGTTCTCCAGCAGTCTTCAAATCACACATTAACTTGGATTTGAAGGTAATTTATCTTTAATATCAGTGTGCTTTCTAAGACTTTACTGACTCTCTTTTGTGTTGATTCATTTTCTTTCACTACAGTCTTACTCAGTCTCTCTAATATTTAATTAGAAAAGCAATAAGACATTTGGACATCCTGGGCAAGAGCTATTTTGGAAACCAGATACGATTGTTTATTTAATAATTAACTGCATTTGTTAATTAATCAAAGCTATTATTAAGAATTAAATTAAATTATTTTGGAGTTGAAACCCTTCAGAGGTAGGTACTTTATAAGCAGCAATAAAGTGTTCTTTAGATATACAGCTCTTCCACTGCTGCTTGGTCTTCACCTGTCACCGGTGATACATAATGATGTCTACCAATGTGTTTGCAATCCAAAGCATTTGTTTTGAGATGGCTCAGCATCTTGTATATGTACAGGTCACACCCAAAAAAAGACTTCTCACAGACAGTCCTTGAGCAGCACATAGCAGTTCCTTTCTTATCTCTTTTTCACCTTTGTTGGCAAGAGATATCTCAGCAACACCCAGCTTTTCCAACAGTTTCAACAGTCCTTGTAATTCAGAGCATCCCCATTGCTCTCAGAACTGACTTCAGTTAAGAAAGATGTGCTAGAGCTATGGTTGAAACTCTCCCTCTTGGTTATTTTGTTCAAGAA
The DNA here is from genome assembly GCA_013398915.1 of Dromas ardeola. Taxonomy (NCBI): domain Eukaryota; kingdom Metazoa; phylum Chordata; class Aves; order Charadriiformes; family Dromadidae; genus Dromas; species Dromas ardeola. The sequence continues at coordinate 33,283 of VYZM01012180.1, read as the reverse complement.
ACTTCTACCATCCACAAAAAACCACTCTGCAAGCAGGATATACATAGCTTAAAAGTAGTAAGTAATTATTTATCAGCTACTATAGCTAACTAGAACTTACAGGCTAAGCTTTAACATCCTGACACCACAATGGGATACTGGATGAGACTTTGCAAGTCAGTTATTAATCAGTTAAGGAAGTTACTAGTCTCCAGTGCCCCTTGGAACAGGCTGATTCTCGATGGTTATGAGTTAGAATCATACAATCATAGAATAGTTTGGGTTGGAAGGGGCCTTTAAAGGTGTAGTGTCAATCCCGCTGCAATAAGCAGGGACATCTTCAACTAGATCAGGTTGCACAGAGTCCCGTCCAACCTGACCTTGAATGTTTCCAGAGGTGGCGCATATACCACCTCTCTGGGGAACCTGTTCCAGTGTTTCATCACCCTCATGGTAAAAAATGTCTTCCTTGTATCTAGTCTAAATATACTCTCTTTTAGTTTAAAACCAGTACCCCTTGGTAATGCAGGCCCTGCTAAAAAGTTCGTCCCCATCTTTCCTGTAGGCCCCCTTTAAGAACTGAAATTCCGCAATAAAGTCTCCCCAGAGCCTTTTCTTCTCCAAGCTGAACAACCCCAACTCTCTCAGCCTGTCTTCATAGGACAGGTGCTCCAGCCCGCTGATCACTTTTATGGCCCTCCTCTGGACCCACCCTAATAGGTCCATGTCTTTCCTGTGATGAGGGCTCCAGAGCTGGATGCAGTACTCCAGGTGGGGTCTCACCCGAGCAGAGTAGAGGGGCAGAGTCACCTCCCTTGACCTGCTGGCCACGCTTTTTTTGATGCAGCCCAGGATACGGTTGGCTTTCTTCCAACTCTCAACTTTTTTCTTAGGGTTTTATACCTTTCCATGTCAGTATTTTTCCTGTTGAATCTTTCAGCTACTGTGACAATGTCAGTAATTATACTACTTACTGTCTTCTTATTTTCTTGTCTTACATAGCTTGAGCTCACATACCTTCTCACATTTTAAGAATTAATTTCTTAGTATAACTGAACCGAGGTTCCATACCTGTGCAGTACCAAAACTAGGTCTTGGATGACTGGCAGCTGGACCAGGGCTAAGAGTTAGGTGGTATAAAAAGCTCCTTTCTGTCTCTGTCCTAAGCAACTTGCAGTGCTTCCGGGGTGTGCCTGAAGATTTTCTTGAAACGTCACCCTTAGAATTAAATTAGCAAATGTGTCTTTGCCACAAGAGAAAGAAAACTGTGGTCCAGAAGATTGTTTTTGTGTCTCATAGCTGCAGTTCAGAATACTCATTTGAATGCTCAAATTCAAACTTTGGAAGGATGGAGGCCAGATTTTCTCTGGGATTGCTGTATTTTTCCAAAAGAGCCTGAATTTGCTGATATTCAGGGTGTATCACAAACTTATTTGCTTACTTCAGGTTTTCTTTAATGTCAAGCTTTTCTTCATTTCAGGAAGAATTCATTCTGTTCAACCACTGCTACTGCATTCTAACAGCTACTAATGTTTACACCTAGAAATACTTGATAATGACTCTTTGCAGGGCACAGTCTATCCAGTAGGAAATCACACAGACCCTCCCTTTGTGCCAGCTCCATTTGCCCTCCCAGACCAGGGTGATTCCATGCTTTACCTGGGAGTCTCCAGTTATTTTCTTAAGTCTGCTTCACTGGCTTACTACAGAGCAGGTGCCTTTAACATCACCATTTCCGAAGAGGTAAGTAAAATCTGCATGCATTAGAATTACAAATAGCAGCAGTATGGATAGTCAGCAAAGGAGACTAACACATTATGTTTGCCATTTCACACAGATTTGGGTCATACTTCTACCATTTGTAGGAGGGATTCCTGACATTCATTCTGTGTGTCATCATTTAAAATAGTCAAAGGTGCTCTCAAACCTAAGTCTGAACTTCTTGGCAGCTCTAGGCAAGGAATGACAGATATGAACTTGGTGTGCAAGAAGTGGCAGAAAGAAACACCAAAAAAACTTTTTCTCTGCATGGATTCCACATAGGAAAGGAAAGGGCAAGACAGCAAAAAGCGTACTGAATCACAGTCTGCTGCATAGAGGCCCAGAACAAATATACTGGCTGTGTTGAGAGCTAGAACAAACCCTCAGACTTAACAGAGCACCAAGAAGCAGGTACAAGGCAACTAAGTTTTCAGATGTGGGTGAAGAACATCCAAGATTTATTTTAGAAATGCTGTTTCCACAATGGCATTAGTAGTCAGAGTTTCCAAGAAGTTTTGCTAACTGAAACAGTGCTGAGAGTGTCTTTATAAAAATTGGTGACGCAAATGGCATTGATCATCACAGTGGTCAGCAGCAAAAGGGCAAATGAGATTTTCCAATCCTGCCTCTGACAGTATATTTCATCTAAGAAAGTCCCAAAGGCAGGAAGTAGGCAGGATGCCATGTCTGTTCTTTCAAAGAATAATGCTTGTTCACTGGTACATGCTTCTAAAATATGTCCATGAGAAATCTCTGCCTCTTCTGTTCCACAGAGCACTGTGGGTTCCCTAGGAATCATTCCAGGGCAAGGAAATACTAAATCAAAACATGGATTATCTAAAACTAAAGTAAACAGGATATGTTTTTTTCCCAAGGAAAACCTAATTTCCAAGCTGATATAAGGATCTAATTTATTTCATTTGTTTACAGCTTGCTACTACTTTTAACCTAAACACCACCTTATGCAAAGATTTTGTTCCCGAGGTGGGTACTTTTACTTGTACAGACCTTTTAAGAAAGAGCAGTAGCTAATGTTTCTTATGGAAATTTGATATCTGTGTACTAGCTCATTTGCAAAAGTTTGGAGTAGACAAGGAAACCGAGCTGGTTTATGATTAGTGCAAGATTCAAACATACATGTCTACCCCACCATAACTCTATGGTTTTCCTATTTATATCACACTACTCTTTAGTCCTTCTCTGCCCCTCTAAGTGCTGGATTTGCTCTCAGTCTCCAAACCAGTTATAAAGACTACGTGGTAGACATCTGTGAGATCAGTCTCCTTTTATTCATGTTCAAAGTAATGGTCTCTGCTATTGGTAGCCTGACTTCTCTATGCAAAGATACCTGATTTATGACTACCAGAGATTATACACAATGGGAAATAATCATCATGATTAGCTAAATTCATAAATGTGATGCAAGAAATTAAGATACTAGGAGATGCTTTAAAAATCCCTAATAGGGCAACATTTATGATAAAATTATGAAAGTTGGAATCTGTGGCATTGCAAACTGAAGTTTTGTCCTCTAGGAGTTTCTCTTATTTTCAAAAGATTGGCTCTTTTGGAAGGCTGCCTCTTTTCCAGATTCTTTATATTGTCAGGGTCATTAATTTTTTTTTCTACTGGAATCACGCATTTCCCTCATTTCTTTAACATGTGGTCCTAATCCCCTCCTCTTGAAATACATATTTCAGGAACAACCTTTAAATTATTACTTTCTATATGTTCGATATCAGTGGGTCTGAAACTTCATCATTTGTTTTATGGTCTCTGAAACTCAGATTATATGCAGTGCTAATTCCGTCATTTCAGTATGAGGTATTTTTAATGTAAGTTAATTAACAGAAGGATTGGTATATAGCACCTGATCATGATGCAGCCACAGAAACTGTAGCTTAAGAAAAGCTTAACTCTGCATTCAATGGTTTTTTTCCTCTTTGAAATTCCACAGATTGCTCTGAGTTACGTAGCAGCGTGCCCAGTACTGTTGAAGCTGATGGCTACATCACCGCCTGCGGTCAGTTTAAACGCAGACAGATGCATCCTCCAGATCACTGGCTCTGTAGAAGTGTTTGCTGTTCTGCCAAATTCAACCACCCACTACCTCTTTACAGGGAATCTAGTAAGTAACGTGAGCTAGAAGATAACATGCAGTGCTGGGGCTGAACAAATCACACAGTAATCTTCCAGATCCTTTGAAAATCATAGAGATCAGCATAAAATAGCATATACTGGTCTGCCACGAATATGCATAATGTTCTGTTGTATTTCACAGGGAGGAAACATGCACCACATATTGTAGAATTTAATAGGCAGGTGCAGAGAACTACTTATGAAAGCCCTTTTTTCCATGTGGGAGGTTGAGCGATTATTCAAGAATAAATTGTCATATATAAAAATGTGATTATCTGATGCCCAGTCTTCCTATTATAGGATTGTTATAAAATAGTTCCATGTATCCCCAGACATCTTTTCATTAGCTTGAAAGTGAACCAATTATGTTAGCCATGCAAGGACTTAAAAGATCCTAATGATAAGGAGGCAATTTGGCTAGTGTTATCACTTCACTCACGCAATCTCAGTTGCTGTCACAAAGCAGCAAATTCACAAATGATTTCACTATCTACATGTATTGACCAAATAAAAAGTTTAGACATTTTGTTTCCAATCACAAAAGCAATTGCATTTGTGCCTGTATCTAAGACAGTATCTATCTGTGTATACAGTCACAGAAGACTGTTTTGTTTTTCTCCCTGCAGACAGCCAGTACCAGAGCCAATTTGACAATAAGCAAACAGAAGTTGATTATCTCATTACTTCTGAAGAGGTAACCAAGGAAAATTCAGAAAGCAACATTAACAATCCCAACATTAGGACACAACAGAACTTCATTGTGTCAGACTGACAGTGCTTGTTTCACCATGAGAAAAAGAAAATTAGGTACATTCTTTCTCACAGGGCTCTAAGATACTTTTGACTGGTTGGTCTAAATCTTGCAGATGAAATATAATAATATCGTGGAACAACCATGTCTCTTGTGCAACGTGATACTCCCCCATTCTGTAGGTTAAATACCTTTCCAGATGACAATGTTCAATTTATTGTTTATCTTAAAGGCATCTGTTTCAGTCTGTGCTGATGCTGGAGAATGAAGGTTAGTAGTTAATTTGAAACCCTCTAAATGTTGCTGCCCTGTCTGAGCATCATAAACAAAACTGCCAGTGCAAACACTGCGCTGGACCACTGTAACTAGCCTTCTGTATGCCTTCGCATGAGGGGAAGGGAAAAGTGAGACTGCATAGCACATACTCCAACTGCAGACACCACGCCATCAAACAAATGAGACTAGAAAGGTGTCTGTTAGTTTGAAACAAAGCTCAGAGCTTTTAAAATTCTGCTTAGATCTTCTGGGTTTGTGGTTACCTACAATTACAGGTGTTCTCAGGTGTCTCAGAACAAATTTTATTCACACTTCAAGCTGGGCTGGGTTTACAGCCCCTTTCTCCCTAAATGCACCAGGTGGGTAGAAGCACAGACTTTCAGGCAAGTAGCCCACATCAGTGTTTCTTCTTGTTAGCTTTATATTTCAAGTGGGGTCAGAATTCCAGAACATACAATAATTTTTAACATATTACATTTTCATTAAAGAAAAATGTGAGTAGCCTTTTCTTAGTTTTGGTCACTGGAACTTTTTAACAGGAAAAGAGGACTTAGAGTGATCAGAGCCTGTCAGTATAAGTTTAAGCAGTATCAGTGCCACTCACTCAGAGCTTTTGACACAAGAATGTGTTCGTGTGTTCTTCAAAATGTTGTTTTTCCCCAGGATTATATTTACAGTGATCTGAGGATGCATGACGGGCATCAATGGAAAAAGTTAGGAAATCATAATGATTAGGAATGGATATGAGTTTATTCGAATTATAATGAACATTTTATGAATGTGTAGTTTAGCCCTTGCAGGAAATGGCAATTCAGAATAATTTGATTTCCCAAGTCTTATAGTCACAGCCCAGGACTACACATGACTGTAGGAGAAGATTAGTATCAGAAAGATCACAGTGATTCTAGAACTCATTTGTAGTCATCCCAGTTTTGATTAAAAGCTGTTGGGAATCAAAGAGTCTTTGGGAAGTTAAATGTGTGAATCAGCATGAAATCAGTATGAAATTCCACAAATGAATCTTCAAGCAGTGTGCATAACTTGTGCCTTCATCCTTTCTAGTGAATCCTCTTCTTTTACGTCTTTTCCTCAGGCTCCAGTTCTCCCTGCTTCACTCCGCTCTTGGCTCCTCTGAGGTAAGTTGGTGTTTCAGCGCCTAGGAAAGGTAGCTGAACCCTTCAGAGATAAAAGAAATTCATCTGAACTTGTTGCTGGACAATTCTTGGTCTGTTTCGGGGATATCATCTGCCACTGCTCTTTCTGCTTTGAAATAGTATATTCTCTGCTTCTCTTTTTCTTTCCAGTAAGAGGAAATACCTCATGGAGTGATGGGTTGGGTTTTTTTTCTCATCAGAGGATGCAAATGTTATGGAGTTGTTACCGTGTAACATTAATTGACCTAGCAAGTGGTCATAGTTGATTCTGCTCACTTCTGTACCCAGCAGCACAAAGGCAGGCATGGGGCATGGGGCTAGAACCTCTTCTATCTGTTTCTGACAGCCACCCTGAATTCACAGCTGGATTGAGTAGGTGTAGCAGTTGGTGTGAATACAATGTCAGTCTTAAGCTTGGTTTCAGGAATTATCTTGAATCACTTCAACCAAACATCATAAAAAGGGGATTCAAAAATAGGGAATGAAGGAAACACATGCTTAGATAATTCACTGTAGACTGAGAAATGGTCAGTGCGACCCTGCAGCACCTCAGCCCAACCTACATATTTAAGTGAAGGGAGGAGGACACTAATGGCAATGGCATAAGACAGAGCACCAGGACAGGGCACTTCTTGCCACCCAGAGAACCGTTCAGTTCGGAGAACTGAGTCCTGGCAGCTGAAATGGGTTTGAACAGATTTCATTCCTAAAGTTAAAGTTCAACCCGAATACTTAAAGGAAAAAGAAAAAAGACTTCAATTTAACTTATTGCGAGAAAAATGGACACCTCTTTGCCATGTCTATTTTACATTGTTCAGCTGCAGCTTAAACCAAAAAAGATCTTTTTCACCTAAGATTTTCTCTGCCAAGCTCTGTTCTGATCTTTTTGCATGTCACTCCATTTCTTACCTTCCATCTCTCCCGTGAAGCTGCAATCCCATAGGCATCCAGCAATAATTACCAAATGTGTTTTCCTCCTCAGCAGATGTCACGAGTGGAGAATTTTCTGTCTTACGCTTTACAGAGTGCAGTGATCCCAGTAATCAATGGTAAGGATTGTGGCCAGTTCCTAAGCACAGTTGGTGGGAAAGCAAGGGTGAAACCATAAAAGGGAGTGCCCAGCTTTAAAGAGTGTGTTATGGGAGATTTTCTGTCCATTTGGCTGCACCTGGACAGGTCTACTCTGTGCTGGACTTCAGTCCTGGTCCCTCAGTCACCTGGATTAGGAGACAGAGCAAGCTTTGGCTCCATTCCAAACACTGGTCTTGGGTTTCCTTTTCACTGGATGCAGCGTGGCAGCAGAGGTGAGACATGCTTGAGTCTCATCCTGACACAGAGTCAAGCCATAACCAGAGAATGGCCCAGACTGGGGAAGCACAGAAGCACGCTTGCATCCTGGGGCTTTGGGGGCTCATCTCTAGCTTTACCACCTCCCTCTGCCTTTGTGCTTCAGGACAAAGTAGAAAATCAGCTCAGTGGGATGCAGAGAGTGAGGAATGATGAAGAAAGAGGTGAAGGTGGAAAGAAGGTGGAAGAGTACAGAAGGTGCCTATGAGGTAAACAGTGGGGAGGAGACTGCTGAGGAAGGAAGTGAGCTATTGATGAGGAGAAAGGAAAGAGAATGGAAGGGAGGGATGCAAAAGTCAGATGGGAGGGATGCAAAAGTCAGATGTTTGGAAAAGCAAATAGGAATAGAGCTGGGGCTTGATCCAGGAAAGTAAGGATAGATGAGAATAAGAGGGACCGACAAGATTAGAAGATCAGGTAGAGAAGAAAATGAAAGGAAGATGGAGAGTAAGTCAGAGTGGGAAACAGCAGAAACCGGATCGTGTGGGGTGGATATCTGGAGAGAAGCAAAGGCAGTCAGATCCCAGTGTCAGACAGCTGAGAGATTGTAAGAGGTTTGTATGCAACTTTTTCACAGGATTTTTTGCTTTTTAGCAAATATGAATAATAGCTCCCTTAAGAGGCGCAAAGACAGCTGATTAAAGGGAAATTGCAAAACAAACTGAGTTCCTTGAGAAAGATGCTTCTAAAGTGCATTTTATTATTACATTAAAATGTATTTATATTTGTCCTTTCTGAAGATAAACTAGGAAAAGGATTTCCTCTTCTTAACTCGGCCCACACTACCCTGACTGGACCTGTTATAAAAATTAAAAAGGTGAGGAGCACGATTTCTTGTTAAAGAATATTGCTTCTTTTTCAGGCCTGTGCAATTGTGTGTGTTCCTGTGTAGATCTAAATGTTGCTAATAGTAAAGTTTTAACTATACACTAGATATAAAATCCAAAGTCCACCCCCCACCCCTGGCAGTTGTAGCTTACAAAGGGTCCGATAGCCCTTTGGTGTATGCCAGCATGGGGACAACACAAGGACAGCTCTACTAGCCCCAGGAGAGCTTAGGAGCATTGAGTGCTTCAGTCCTCACTACTCTGATCATTCTCTAGGAAGGCTCATAGGCAACCTGAGTGTCTCTGTGGTAAGTATTGCTCAGCTTTTTGGAGGGTTGTATTAACTTACATCAGCGCCCATTCCTACCCTAAAGTTAATTAAAGTTCAGGAGGCATAAAGCCACTCTTGCCTCCTGCCCTGCTGAGGGGCTTACCATGGGATCTAGTCCCAGGGTACTGACTCTGAATATATCCGTCCGAAATTTAAAGTAATTTCACATGTTCTTCTTTCCTCAGGGTCATCTGGTGATTTCCACTGATGTTCACTACAAAAATGAGGAAGGGGGAGATGAGGACCTTCACAGTCACTCCTAATGTCCTTTTACTTATAAACGATAACGAGAAAAATGTAGTCTTCCTTCTGTTGGCTTGTAGGGAGTAGATGCTATAACATTAGAAGCATGGCTTTTCGTCACTATTTTTAATGTTTTAGTAAAACTTCTTAATCACTTTTCACAAACTGAATCTGTTTGGTTTTAGTACAGTGAGCAGAGCTGACTATTATTGATGCTTTAGAAAACTTGTTGCAGCCTGATGAGAAGGAGTGACATGTTCTTTTCACTAGAGTTATAGACACCACATCTTATTAATTTTAGGAACCAGTTCTTGCATTACTCAATTTATCTCCATTAGTGTCAGCAAAACTGTATGTATGGAGTAAGACCTTGTTCGTAAGAATTTCACTTGTCCCTTTGTAGCTGGATACCAAGAGTGGGAACAGGTTTATAAAATACAATGAATTATCATAGAATTATAGAATCATATCATCGAGTCCAGACCCTGGCTCAAGACAGGACTAATATAGATCAGGTTGCTGAGGGCTGTGTCCAGTCAAGTCTTGAACCCCTCCAAGGATGGAGATTCCACAACGTCTCTGAGCAACCTGTTCTATTATTTAACTATCTTCAGAGTAATTTTTTTTTTCCTAACAGCTAATCAATATTTCCCATGTTCCAACTTGTTCTGTTGCCTTTTTTCCTATCACCACACACTTCTAAGAAGAGTCTGGCTCCATTTTCTCTATATTTTCGGATCAAAAAGTTGTAGACAACAAAAAGGTCTTTCAAGCCCTCTCATCTCCAAGCTGAACAGGCCTGATTTCTCAGACTCTCCTTGTAGGTCATGTTCTCCAGCGCTCTTGGTGGCATCTGCTGGACTTGATCCAGGCTGTCAATATCCTTCTTGTACTGGGGAGCCAAATCTGGACAAAGTACTCCAAATGTAGACACTACAAGTGTCAAATAGAGGAGAAGGATCACTGACCTGGACCTGCAGGCTTATGTTCAACTTGTCCACTAGGACTCCCAGATCCTTTCCTGCACAGCTGCTTTCTAAACAGCCACCAGCCTGTACTGCTGCAGGGAGTTATTTCCTCCCAGATGCAAGACTTGACACTTGCTCCTCTTAACTTTCTGTGGTTCCTGTCAGCTCACGTCTCCAGCTTGTCCAGGTTTCTCTGAATAGAAGTCCTGCCCTCCAGCATGTTGACTGCTCCCCGCAATTATGTTGTTCACAAACTTGCCAACAGTGCACCCTGTCCCATCATCCAGGTGGCATTAAATAGTATTGGTCACACTACTGATTCCTGTGGGACCTCTGCTAGTTACTGGTCAACAGCTGGACTTGGTTGATCACAGCTCTTGGCAGTCCAGCCAATTTTCCACCTACCTTCTCCAGTCCATATATCACCAACTTGGTGATGAGACTAAGGGAGACTGTGCCAAAGGCCTTGCTGAAATCAAGGTATAGAACATCCACTGCCTTTCCCTTGTCCACAGTACCAGCCAGCTTATCTCAGAAAGCAATGATGTTGGTGAGGAACGGTCTGCCCTTGTAAAACCTATGCTGGCTGCTTCCAGTCACCTTCTTATGCTTCATGTGTTTTAGAAATGGCTTCTAAGACATTTTGCTCCGTAACCTTCCCAGGGACTGAGGTGAGACTGACTTCTCTGGATCATCTCCTTGACCTTCTTGAAGACAGGTGTGATGTCTGCCTTTTTCCAGTCTTGAGGAACCTCTCTCAAGTGCCATGACTTTTTGAAGGTGATAGACAGCAGCTTCACAATGAAATCAGCCAGGCAGAACCTTCATCAGCTCCAGTTGTATCCTGTCCGGTCCCATGGATTTGTGTATGTCCAAGTGGATTAAGGGATCCTGAACTCTGTCTTCCTCTGCTGTGGGTGCTGTCTCACTCCCACAGACTCTGCTAGGAGCTCAGGACCTGGGAGGCCAGAGGACAAGTCTTGCTAGTAAAAATGGCCTTTTCTATGTCTCTTGTCACTAGTCTCCTGGCCCACTGAGCAATAAGCCCACATCCTCTTTAACCTTCTTTTTGCTATCGATGTATGTACAGAAACCTGCTCTGTTGCCTTTCACCTCCCAAATTAATTTCAGCTCCAAATGAACTTTTGCTTTCCTGACTTCATTCCCACATGCGCAAGCAATATCTTTGTGTTCCTTCCAAGTAGCTGGTCTCAGTTTCCATCTTCTGTATGCTTCCTTTTTGTGTTTGAGTTCACTCAGGAGCTCCATGTTCATCCAGGCTGGCCTTCTGCCACAGTTGCTCAACAGTCTGAACGTTGTAGTGGACCATTCTTATGCTCTGAGGCGGTTGCCCTTGAAGATTAGCCAGCTATTCTGGGCCTCTGCTCTCTAGGGCAATTTCCCACAGATCCTGCCAAGCAGGTCCCTGAAATCTGCTCATCTGAAGTCTATGGTTGTAATTCTGTTCTTTGTCTTGCTGGTTTCTCCCAGGATCTGAAACTCCACAGTCTCATGCTCACTCCAGCCAAGGCTGCCCTTGGCCTTTACATCATCCAGCAGTTCTTCTTTGTTTGTGAGTAGCTGCAGCTCTTCGAGGATATCAGTCTCCAAATAATTCTGTACCTCTCATATTTGTAAAAAGGAACTGGAAGTTTTCTTTTGTCTTATGTTACTGTCACCAGAGACGTCCGACCAGGAGACATTAAACGTGTACGGAAAGGAAAACTCATCTACAGTCATCACACTATGGAAAGTTCAGTTCCAGATTGAGAAAGAAATGTAGCTTGCATTTGATTTTTAGCTGAATCAGGTTTTTTTACCTGCGTGGCTGCTACAGTGTTTTACTGAAAAAAGCATCCTGAAACCAAACAGCAGTAAATCACAGACGGGCTTCCAAGTCATTGTATTCTGTGGGAGGTGAAGGGTGACTAGAAAAAGAATGGAAGAGGAAGAACTCAAAAGAAACAGAGGTTTTTAAACATTTTGGTGTCCCTCATTGATAACGCTTCAGGCACTTTCTTCTGCCTATCTGGGGGAGAAACCGTGTGCTGGGGAAAAAGAGAACTAAAGCTCTGGTGTCCATCTCTTCTCTCTTCCAATTGACTGACCAATGACTGCTGTGGCTTAGTGGACCTTTTCAAACCAGAGCCATGGCTTAGCATGACACTGCCCCTTAAGTTCTGGTCCTCTGGCTGTTGCTCACAAACAAAGCAATTGTTTCTCCTAGGACTAGAGAGGATGCTGTATACACCAACAGTTCCCCTGTGTCATCCTATACCATTTTTGATCTGGTATTGTTTCCTGACTGACAGAACAATGGAAATGATGCATGTCCCTCAGTGTGGCGCAGACTAGACCACATGAAAGGGCAGAACTGGGGTGGTGGGGAAAGAGGACCGCTAGAGCACTGAGCCACAGGCAACAACTAGAATCATGCAAAGCCAAAGTGATCTGCAGAGATGCAGCAACAAGTCTCCATTGATTGCCATACTGATAAGCTCATTAGGTTTCTTGTATATTGACTAAAAAGGATTGCAATCTATACCCCCTTTAGCACATAGATTGAAGCAAATGCTTGGTGGCTCAACAGAGAAAATCGAAACAAAACCTTTCTTTTAGAGGCTCCTTGTAACACCTTGAAAGGTGAAATGTTTGAGTGTAGAAACTATTTATAGCATATTTAAATGTGCTATCTGAATGGGTCTGCAAGCAGATATTTGGCTTTTACTGCTATATTGGTACAAAGAAATGATGGAACTGTTCTGGAAGCCTTAGTCTGTCTTTGTTAACTTTTGCTGAAAGTTTTATCTGAACTGGGTGGTACTCCATTAGAAGAACCATAAAATGTTAAAAGGATATGATGAGTATAAGATGAGATAGTTTTCAGACAATTCAGTTGTTTGTAAACCTTGGAGATCTATATGGATGGAAACAGTGGAGCTTTTTCCTTGCTTTGAAGGAACTGCAGAACTTGTGGAAAAAGTTTACAGCAGAGGTTTACGTAATAGAGGGTGTGATTTTTATTCATCCTCAGTTGCCAGAGATATAAATAATGAAATTATTATGCATGCGACTCCCTGCGGTGAATGTTAAATCTGTGTAAAGCTTGAGTATTTGTTGACCGACTGACAAATGTCTACCCTTTTCTATTCATGGATTGCACAACGAAGTGACTCAGATTGTCCAGCAGAGTGCTCCATGCCTGAGGGAATTTGCTTGCTCTAATCAATTTGCAAGATAATTGATTAAATCACCTCTTTGACAAGCCAAGTAGTACTGGTTAGCTAAAGTACTGGTTAGCGGCGTAAGGAAGCAGAAGACATAGAAAATATTGACTGCAAGGACTTGATAGTATATATTTGCACCACATCTACATATTATAGTGTGTATATATATATATTCTGTATCCTGAGCAATTTCAGAACAGATGGGCCTAGACAGTTGTTTTCCATCTGTTCTTCCTAGCAGTGGTACGTTCATTCATTTCTTTCACAATTCAGACCTAGCTATGAGTATCATTCCTGTGGAACTACTGGAATAGAGTCTCCACTGGGGTTTCTAAACTGGGGTCCATCGAAAAAGTCAGTGTTGAAACGGTATGCCACAAAGGCAGCATGTCACCCTGAGCTCAGCATCCCAGCACCTGAGCACCCCCACCCAACAGTTTACATTGCCTTCTGCATAGTCCCTAAATTAAATTAGTGCAATAGATTTAACCTGGGACACCCAAAATAGTTTGGCACATGATTACCAGAGAGGCCACTCCCTGCGTGATACTGCTGAAGATGGCAGCAATTGGCTCTCTTCAAGCTCACAGCTCTTTCCTTTAAAAGACGGGGTTGTGGCTGCAGAAGGTTTTCCCTGCAGCATCTTCAGCCCTGTGGTCTGGTACAGCAAGGGTCTTCTCTTCAGCCTTCAGAGGAGAGGTATGGTAACAAATACGTTTTGTGATTACTCTTCATTGTGGAGTAGCTTTGTTGGGAAGGGATAAATCTGGCTAAATTTTGAGATTTTAAGTTATGAGAACTGTGCCTACATCAAAAACATGTTTCCTTCCAGTGTTTTGTTGTTGTTCTACATCTGAAGCGTGTTTCTTTCACCTCCCAATTTCTGTCAGTTAAAATTAAAAAGAAAATATTAGTTGCACTAAAAGGCAAAGGTGTTCTGTGAGATTACTTGAAACTGTTACATAAAAGTTAAGTTAATGTTATCTCATAATTTTGCTGTTTGCTGTGATTGTGTTCATGACTGAAAATATTTTAGATGTTTGGGATATATTATTACCTCGGATAATAAAATGGCTAGTGAAAGATAGAGCAACATCAAAATAAATTTTCAGGTATTAGGGGAGAGGCAGTTGTCTCCTCATAGATGGTTTCATCCCAGCTCTGCAACAGCCCTGTGGTAACTAAAGAATTTTTTTACATAAACATAATGCTGGAAAAGACACCCTCATGTATTTTCAGCTGTCCATGATGCAGTGTAGTAGTAGGGAATAAGGAAAACCATCACAATGTGACCTTTTTGCCATTCTTGCTGTGAACCTCGGATGACAGATAATTCCAGAGAGCAGCACTGTTCCCAGCTCTGGGGGAAAACGCAAAACTGTTCTCTGATTTTGCCCAGTGTGGTTTTAAATTTCTCCATCAAGTTGGCTTCTCCCACTTCCTGGGACACCTTGCTGGCAGCAACAACTTCTGACTGTCACACTACGTGCAGCCCGTGGTTCATACAGCAATAGCTCCCTCTCAATTTAAACCCAGTCACAGAAGTTCCTGGGATGGGAATTTGCTTCATTCACTCACTACCCCTATGGTAAATCCTGTAGAGCCCCTGAGGACTCCTGTGTGATGTGCAGGAGAAGGCAGGGAGAGCCAAGTGGTCATCTACTGCATAGCTGACCAGTGGTGCCACCCATACCTTTTCTTTATTGTGGGTTTCTGCTTGGGTTTTGGGGTTGTTTTTTTAGGGGGGAGGTGGAGGGAGTGTGCGTGCTGTTTTGTTTTTTTTTCATGCCACCAAAGAGAGTGACAGGTCTCGCTCACAGTATTATAGAAAAGCTGCCATTAGCAGAACTTACTGTCAAAGTAAATTGTCTCTGGTTATTGACAAGTTATTTGTTGGCATCGTCCAGAAGATGGGTGTCTTTCAGTAGGCATCTGTGTCTTTAGGAGTAGGTTCTCTATGTGAAGAACGACCAGGAGGTGCGGGGCTCCCCCATTAATTGAAGGATCACCCCACAACCACACAGTGATTGGTCACCACTGGCACATAATGTATATATATATAACTGGTATAGGTTCAGCTTACCTTCCCTGACCCACCTCAGAGGTAGACATTGAATCCTGTAGTTACAGGAGGAAGATGAGCGCTCCCCACAGGGCAATTTTGTTTAAGATCAGTGATTTTAAGATAGGTGTATCCCTTCCCACTATAAAGATGACTGTCTTAGATGAGAGACGTAACTTTTGAATGGCTCTAATTAAATAAAAACAGTTCCACCCAAGTATATGGGGAAGGGCAACCTTCTGTGAATGACAAATGATTTTTTTTGTTCTGGACACTAAGTCACTGTCCCAGGCTATAAGTATCCCCTTAAATTTTCTGAGGAGATGATAAAACAGCAGAGTCCATTGCTGATGAGCCCAAACAAGTTAAGGGAAAAAAGACACTAGCAGTAAATTATTAGTAAAAGCACTTTTGTTGCCTTTATTAATTTGTTCTTATAGAATACTTTGAACACTGAAATCCTTATCTGTGAATGGAGAACCAGGCTATGGTTCTCCATTGGCAAAAAAGTGGTTTAATGGGACGGAAAAAAGTAGAAATAAACATCCATTTGACCATTGAAGTTTGCGAGGAAAGGTTTTGGATAAAATTTAATGCATTTATTAACATGCAGACTAGGGGATATGAAAACATTGTCTGCTGGCACAAAATTATTTTCTTTTGTTGACTGTTGGGAGGGAACATAAAGGGCTTTTCAAAGTTGTTGCTAAGATTTAATAAGCGGTTCCTAAAGTGAGGGTGTCTATGTCTATAACTAAATGAGATGAACAGGTTTTCCTGATTCAACGACTGAGAGCTCCATACATTTTGGAAAAAATAAAATACTTATTTCACTAACTAGAGGGGGGGAAAAAAATACAGCCTAAAAATTCAGTGCCACTTCCCTTTCAACAGGGTTTGTCCAGGAGGATGTATCCCAAGTGCTTTCTCCACTCCCTATGTCAGTGAATAGGCTGACTTTTCTCCTCTATCCTGAGGAGCTCTATTTCTCTAACAGTCTGTGCAGAACACTTCATCTTTATCCATTCTGAAGGGAAAGCTGGTGTCAGAACAGCTCTCCCCAGGCACAGAAAAGGGTGTACAGCCACCACATGACAAAGCATGAACTTCTACTATTATTATAAATATTTATTAACAGGTCCTGTAAAAAAACAAGGACGATGGTGAAGATTTGCTGTTCTCTCCTCCTCTTAAGTTTGCTCAGTGGGCAACTCAATGCCAACCCTGGACTCAAAGTGAGGATCACCCAGAAGGGGTTGGAATATGGTATGTGTGATGTTTTCAGAATCTGGTGGTGATATTGCACTGAATCCTGGTGTCACAGACACCTTGGGAGGCAAGGGCAGTGGAAAAAACCTGATCACAGGCTATAAAGAAAAGGAAAGTTTAAGAGTACAATACGGCAGATAAACTACTTGACAGCATTGTACATCATATAGAGGTTAATTTGATTTCAGATATTGAATCGGTAAGTTTAACTCTTGCCATGACTAGGAGTGAGATCTGAAATAGGACTACTGGGTCTCAAATGAGATACCCTCTTCCTTCTGACTCTGTGTCCATCCCATCTCCTAAGCCAGAAGCACAGAACTGTAAACTCCCAGGCAGTATCAAAGGCAACTGAACTGATCACTGTTTTCCTGTAGCCAAGGAGGTTGGGCTGGAAATCCTGAAGCAGAATATGGAGAAGGAGCGCTTCCCCGATTTGAGTGGCTATGAGAAATATGGTCTTGGTAATGTTAAATACAACATCTCAAGGTAAGTATTGTCTCTAAGGGCAATTTGTACTTGAAATCTGAATCTTGTTTTGTGTTCACCCTGCCTCATGAAATACAAACTTCCCCTTTTCTTTTTCTTCCCCTTATCTCTTTCATGCTCTAGAATACACGTCACTGCTGTTGAATTCCCCAGCACTTCCATCTCCCTCATACCTGGGACTGGGATAAAACTGGTGATTGGAAATGCTTCTCTAACCATCGATATGAACTGGAACATAAGGACCTGGATGTTGTATGTACAGACTCATGTGTCCTGGGATTTTTCTTGATGGAGAATATAAAGATAAAAATGCAAAGTTTAGTTTTTCTTGTGACCCCTTCATGGCAAAGGTGCCCTTTAACAGCTAGTAGCAGTAACGCGGGAGTACAGACTGGTCTTTCTCAACAGGTCTGCTGGTGGGAGACAGCCCCTGCCTGCTCAGCCATGAGCACTGATAAAGACCCCATGGCTGAGAAGCACCTCTGCAAATAGCAAAATGTTGATGCTCTAGCTGAATGCTGTCCTTGTCCAGCCTGCCGGCTAATGACACATTTAGAAAAATTGTAGTATGGTGGATCACAGTCCAGTATAATAAACCCTCCCAGGGAAACCACACTGTTAGAAACCCTGTGCTATGCCTCCAAGAGATACGGTTCAAAAGCTGATGGAAAATGGACAATATCCTTAGAGCAGTCTCTCCACCTTCCTAGTCCCAGGCTGTTTCAGAGGAAAGAAATCCCTCCACTTTCCCACATTACCTATATTGCTAAACTGGCTGAATTACAGCAGTCTCTGGGCTTCTGCTGCCAGGGACAGCGAGCGCTGGCCGCTTGCAAGGCGGGAGGATCTGAGTGTGAGGGGAGCTGAGGGTGATGGCATTGCAGGAGGGGCAGTGCCCTCACTGGCGAGTACCCAAGACAGGCAAGCAGAGCAGGTTAGTGGCAGTGACCAGGAACAGCCACCAGTCCAGACTGCCAGGCAAGTCCATAGCGAAGAGTTAGGTCTGAGGCAAAGCCAGGAAGCCAAGACAGTAAAGCACTGTTAGGATTAACTAAGTACAAGGTCACGCACATGTGTACCTACAACACAGCTCGAGCAATGACCTGAGCTCCAATGCAGCTCATAAACCAAAGGTAGAGACCCCCAATGAGGCTTTTCACAGCTCTTTCTCACAACCAAGTTATGAACAACTTGATCCAAAATAACACAGCTTCACCATATTGCAGGTGGTCTTGAGCATGGCATGGGCTGCCAAACCCCTGGGAGGGGTGGGGAAGAGGGCACAGAGCCCTCTGGGGCACTCCAGGCCCTGATATAGTTTTGTATGAACCCTCCTCAGACACCAGTAGATTAGATTCCAGTACAGCTCTCTTACCCTATCTTATTTCAGGCATATTCCAGTTTCCTCTGCTGTGAGCGCAGGTTTGGTAACTGGAACAAAATACTTTACAACTGTGAATTATCTACTTTCCTAAATCCATCACTTTCCAAAACTCCTAGCTGGAAATCTTGATTCTTTGCAGACATATTAGAATCTATTTTCATTATGAGCAATGAAATAAAAAGTATTCAGATAAACAGCTTCATCTTCAGTGAATGGAAAATAATCCATTTAAGAATTAATTGAGTCTTGAACGTTCATTAAACATAGTTTTTTTCAGTTATTTCTTTATTTTTACTTTATTCAGCAAAGACACTGGAAGAAGCACAGTGTACATTTCAAAGGTGTTTGTTACTGCAATCTTTTCAACACCCCTGGATAACACAGGTCATACATCAATATCACTTACCAGCTGCCGGAAAACTTCTGGTGATATAGACATCAAGCTGAATGGAAAAAGTGGGTAAGTGGAAGAGATCTGTATATATTCTGGGAGAAAACAACTGTCAATGAATGGCATAAATACAATTTCACAAAAGAAGGCACCTATTTTGGTGTCTATAGGCACCACAAGTGAGAATCAGGGCCTTAAAACAGTGTAAAAATAGCAAAATTTGACCATTATTCTTGTATTTGTGCACACTGTCCCTTGAGTAGAGGGTAAATACAGTAGCTCTGGTCAGATCAAACAATCCCTTGTGCTTCTCGAGCACTCACTTCTTCCCAAATACTGCTCTAATCTTCAACTCTAGGTAGAAGCTACATGCTTGTACTGTGCTTTAAGTACTCCTAGTCATGGCGCTATCTAAACTGAACAGAACCAGAGTGCTGTCTGTTGTGCCTCTGGTTACAGCCCTGGGCAACATTATTTCACTGTTTTCTTGTGCTTCTCTCACTGTCTGAATACAACTCTTGTCACCTGGTTTTAGGTTTGGTTTTTTGTTTGTTTGGTTGTCTTTACTTGTATTGGAAGCTCCTAGTGCAGAGACTATTTATTTATTCTGTGTTTGTACATACATGATGGTGGTAATCTGAAGACTTCCTTACTCATAAAAATGAATCTACCCAGACTAATTGCTGAGATGCCTAGAGGTGAAATTATCTCCTTTTAAATGGTGACTCTCTGATAATTGTAACATTTCAGAAAGATCCCTTGTGTACTAGAACATCACACTCGGAGGCCATTAAATTAATTGTCTTTGGAGATACCTGATTTCCTGTTACCAACCATAGTACTTGACCCATGAATTGCTTTCTTCCTTTCCTCTAGTTTCCTGCGTAACTTCTTTATCAAGTATCTGAAGAAACCCATTCACAGGACCTTGGTCACTAATGTAAGCCTTTCAAATTGTGTAGGGGAGGGGTTTAAGGAATATTACTTTCACAAGTCAATGCTGTGAACTTGGTAAAGGAAGAACTAGAAAAATAGTATAGTCCTATTCTGGTCTGATCAGCAGAGTCACCACTTTGCCAGCCAGAAATGCTTCCAGATAAAGTGCCAACTTCATGGACAAGATATTAATAGTCCACAGCTAGGTTCAACCAAGGCAGCAGTTGGGCTGGAAAATGTAGTTATTTTCCCATTCCAATGCAGAATAAGTCTCTGCCTACAGGCATCCTGGGTTTTGGGTAATTTTTATACTCAGCAGACAAAACATATACTGGGTGATGCATAGAGAAGTTGTAGTATGTCACCTGATAGTATGACATATCTAAACTTCGTATCAGATGTGCGTAGTTCTGATTACAACCATGCCCAGGGCCTCTGAGAGGAGACAGAGCTTGAGATGGCTGTGATTCTGCCCCAGGACAGGCATCTCTCCCGTGAGACCAATGTGAGATCTCTGTCTCCTTCTTGCACTATTTAAGGCTGTGGTTTTGTCACCCCTGTCAGGCTGCCTTTGGCAACTTCTCACTTTGTTACCTGAAGGCAGCTCTGACATAGGACATAGTTACTTTGTGCCAAGTAGGAACCTTGGGGAACCAGTTAGTTGAAGAAAAACTAATTTAAGTGTTTTGACAAACAAATGCTGCAATGTGTGTCACATAAGCAGACATATTTGCTAGCACACAGGCCATAACTTGAATGTGCTTTTATACAGTCATGTCCCAACATCAGATCTGGGATCCACTTGCTAGATGAAGACCTCCGATCACTGAATGGTGAGTCATTAGTGATATCTTTTCCTTCTGTCTTCTCTCTCCTGTTCAGTGAAATTCTGCAGCTTCCTTAACAGCAGCTGGTCAGTAAAGCCTCCAGGAGCAGAGGCTTTACCCTCTGATCTGTCTGCTCCCGTGCTTACAGGACCACAGTTAAATAAAGGGAGTTGTACTTGGACAAGAAAATTATATTGCTGAGAAGCAAAGGCCTTGGGAGCGATTCTCAACTTGGAAATGTGGCAGTGCGCACTTCTGTTGTCAGAAATGCCACTAAAGCCACAAATGCCACAAGTTCCTTAGCACTGATGCTAAGGCAGTTTTCCCTTCCCTCCCATTCTCTGAGTCCTTCTGCACACATAGCACTTTACAAGCTGAAGCCTGCTCTCCTAGCTTGCCTGGAAATTTAAGTTTTACTTGTCTGTTTATCAGACTTGACAAAGGCAAAATGAAAGAGCTCCTTTGTAAAAAGTCTTCTCACTTTAACCATTTTGGGTTAGATTTGCATTTAAGAAACTCAGTGTTGTACGTAAGCAGATCAGGCACCCACCTTTCTGGGAAAGTATTTGCAAGTTAAAGGCACTCTGGATGCCCTCAGAACTGCTTGACAAGAAATCCCAACACCTCCTTATGCCCTGAAGCACTGGTATGGCCATTTCCCTTTTTTTTTTCAGTTAGACCAAATTTACTTTTCCACAATGAGAAAACATTAGACAAACTAAAGAAGGTGCTTTAAAGAAGGTTCCAGTAGAAACATCAAGCCTTAAGTCAGAATGCATGTTAGGAGGTCCCTGGTTGTGTTTTCCCTACTCCTTGGAACAACTTGTGTTCCTCAGGAACTGACTGAGAATTTTATGTATACATAAAATTCTGTCTGTGTTTTTTGTAATATTGGGTATTTTGCCTTATCTACCACCCTTACAGTTCTAATGCCGATTGATGATTTGGCCGAAGTAGACTATTCCTTGAATAGCTTGCCAGCAGTATTCCGACAGTTCATTGACCTGGACTTAAAGGTAATTGCCTGTAGTTCTCTTTGCCAAGATTGGTGTGGGTTTTATTATTGTATGACCCACTTTCAAAGATGAACATGATTGCTGTTCTGAACATTATGACTCAGTACCTGAGAATCCAGACATTTCAAAGCACTATTGCATTTGTTACTGTAATAATTTTTAACAATCCTGTTACAACATGAATTATTATCCTTTTACAACAATTAATCCTGTTACAACACTTACTATGCTGTTACAACAAATGAATTATTCAAAAGCCACATCCTTTTTTTTAATTGCTGCTGAGTTGGCTATAGTAAATAGAGAGCAGTAAGAGTTGACTAAGCAAGTTAGAAGGAAAAAAGAGAAAGGGAAAGGAGAGAAAGGGAAACATATTCCTTCTCTCACTGTTGATTAATATCTGGGAGTCCTTTGTTCAGTCAGTCAGGGGAAGATTTCTACATATTGCACTAACTAGATGTGTCTGCTGTCAGATGAGAGAGGAAAAGAAAGAGCAAGCCTATAGGAGCAAAAATTAAGCCTCTGGCACCTTGCATGGGAGGACAGAAGACCCCTGAAAACGCATGGGAGCCCAAGGAGTGCTTCTGAGTTTGAAGACACGAAAGTTTCTTTCAAATAAAGGAAAAAAATCTCCTTATGTATTGAAACTAAAATCAGACTAGTTCCTAATTCTAGAATGACTTGATTGCTATTCTGTGTAAGGTGATTTTGTTGAGGGTAGTTATCATCATCGTAGTATCCAAGATCTTTAATGAAGTTTAAGATGCCTTGCACTAGGTGCTCTACAAAGGGAGAATGAAAAGACAGTCTTGTCACAAAGATCTTCTAAATTAAGTGTTAACAAGAGACAACAGGGAAATAAGAGCAGTGGGAACACAAAGGAACAAAAAGCTAGTATCCGTCAGTATGGCAGACGCTGGTCTTGGCACACCAGCTCTGCAGCTGCTGTTGAGCTCTTCTGAGTATTGTAGAAACTAGATTTTAAGCAGGGCCTTGAGATAGACTAAAAAGGTATTGTCATGGCTGGGTACAAGAGCTACTCTCCCGCATAAGATGCAACATGGGGGGGAAAAATGCAAAGCGAGTGACTCTTAAATCCAGTGAGGACTGAATGAGGAGATCATTGGCAAAGTGAATCAGCACTTTCTAAGCGTTTTGATAGTCCTTAAAAAGGCAATACGAAATTTTGAGATCGATGGGGAGGAGTTGAGAAAATAGACACATGCAGAATACATTTGAAATGAAACAGAAAGGGGGAACTCATAAAAGGGATATAAAAAATCTTAACCTCTGAGTTACTTCCTCATTTTAAATCAGTTTTACCTTTTTGTTTAATCTGGATGCATTTGGAAGATCTGAAAGCATTGGTTAGTGTCATGGATAGTGCAAAAGACAACATAGGTGTCTTTAGGATTGTCAGACGTAACTTTCCTTTCTCTCATAGCATTCTTTTGTCTGCACAAGTTACCAACTTGCTTCTGGGTAGAATAAGGTGCTGATTTTGGCCTAGAAAGACCTCTGATTTTAGAGATGCTTTTTGTAATTGAGACCATTGGATAGGTCTAGGCAGAAGTTCTCAGATTTAAATTCCTGGAGAAGGGGAAAGGAGAAAGTAAGGCTTTTCAATAAGGAGGACCCTTAGTCATGCTCTTCACGAAATACATAGATCCTTAATTTAGAGGCTTTGTTTTCAGAGGTGGTAGACTGTCTTCAGTAGGTGATCAGCATCTCAAAAGATAGATCTCAGATGTCATCTGTGAAGGTGTCCAATCTCTAGAACTTGTCTTCACCACCTGCTTGGAAGCACCAAGGCTTCAGAGTGTATTACAAAGCCTATGTAGTCATTTATACACCAAATGAATAGCCTGAGCAAGGGAAAGGGAAGTAGCATTAATTGTCTGTAGTCACGTTAAAGTCGTGTTTTGACTCTGATTCTTTTTTTTTTTTTCTGCCAATACCTTTCAGGGTATAGTCTATCCAGCTGGAAACTATACTGGCTCTCCTTATGTGGCAGCTCCCTTCACTATCCCAGACCAAAGCGAGTCCATGCTCTACCTTGCCTTTTCTGAGTATTTCTTTCAGACCTCCTCATTTGCTTACTACAGCGCAGGGGCCTTCAACATCACCATTGCAGAGGAGGTGAGTAGGACACAGACGAATGGGGTCAGAGTGGCTCAGGTCATCCAAGATGGGGCTTTGACCTGCCAGTTGTCATTATATGGCTGTATAAAGCTGTTAATTGTCCTGCAAAGTCCTGAGATAGTAGATCATAAATAGCAGGGTATTGTTATGCTCTTTTAATTATGCTCTATATAGGTGCCTCAGGCCACAGCCAGGGGTGCCAAGTTCCACTGAGCAAGGTACCAAATACTGGCAACTTCACTACAAAAAGGACGGGTTTTGTAGACCTGAGGCACAGGTTTTTCTGATGTGGACAAAGGATCTACTCTGGGGAATTTAGCAGCCTCAGTGGCTGTTTTCTGAGGAGTCTTCACAGACTGAAGGTGCTACAGGGGCCATGGAAGAAAAGCATATGTCAAAGCACAGTAGCTGTGGATTGGAGGCTAGCAGACTTGGCTAGCCTGGCTCCAGGAGGTTCAGTAAGTCCCAAAATCTTTCAATTGCAGCCCAAACTATAATGATATTAAGCATTTTCTTGCCCAGGGAGTATTTCGGCATATATTATTGGGAATCTGCTTTAAGTATACTTAGTCCCTTAAGAATATTTCTGAAAACAAAAGATACAGAATCAAAAATTCATTGAAATTACAGTAATAACCTATTTAAACAAAAGCTATGAAAGTCAAATCTGGTAANGCCTCTTTTTTCTCCAGACTTGCAGCTATTTTAATATAAGCACAGAGATATTTGGCAGTATCATCCCTGAGGTGAGTATCATTACTTCCACAAACTCTTAGGAAAACACCTGGTGTGGGTGTCAGACACCTCACTACTGGTGTATCCCAAAGGCTTGTAGGGCAATCAAGGCTCCCGCACTGGAGAAGGCGGCACCTGTATGTCTCACAGCAGCAAAGCAGATGGGTCTTGTCACCTCCCACACCCATAATGAGTTGGACGATTTGCATTGTTACCAAACTTGGCCCAAAATCTTGCACATCAATCTTTACTCTGGGCACTGCGCCAAAGCTGCAGCTGTTCCCACCTAAAACCAGGTCTGGACAGGAAAAAGCTTCCAGTCATGAGTCCTGCTTTGAGGGACTTCTGAGAGGGCATCAGCTCAGAAATAACTCCTTTCTCCTGCCCATGCCTGCTTAATTGTCTTAGCTTCACTGCTAGCCTGTGACTGTCTTGCAGAAAAGAATTCAGTAAAGATCTGGGAAGGGACTATAGCGACCACGTGCAGGAAACCAAGCTAACAGATGGGCAGGAAACATTACATCTATGGAACAGACAAGGTAGATGCACAGGACTTCCATTTATTTTAGGTGGAGGAGGTGAATATAACAGGACAGAGAATTTAAGCATGCATAGCTTCCACCAGCCTTCTCAGACAGAATGAGAAAACAAAAACGATCCTAAGAGACGCTAGGCTATGAATGCCAATGATGGATGAAATCGTAGTTTGAAGAATTTCACATCCTTGTTTGCTTCCTGGATGATATTAAGTTCCTTCCTCAGAAATCTAAGAATGCTCCAAGGGCAGTTATAATATGGTCTTCTCTGCAAAATTCCATGAGCATTGATGCTAATATTCCACTCCCTCTGTTCTAAGTAATGAACTTGGTGAACCTACTCACTCTTCAGGCAATGGCCAGAGTGATACTCCTCTGAGGACAGTCCAGAGCAGGAACCTGTCTCATGAGATGGTTAATCTCAAAGTGAATGACTCCTGAGCTCTTTTATTGTGTGACCTAAATGTCACATTCATGTTCCATTCCTTTCCTGTGTTCACAAACAAGTATTTAATTTCTCTCAAAATGATATAGAAGAAATCGTATTCCTAGAGTGGAAAGAACTTTCCACTGCATTCCTGATGTGGCTGAGACTGTTTATCACCACAGAAAACGTCTACATTTTGATTGCTTGAAAGAATCTTATGCTAGCAGCTGTTCTTAACCTGCTCTTAAGGAACTACTTCAAAATGCTGTGAGAATGAGAAAATGTAGTATTGCGATCTGTTCTACAAGAAAAGCATTTTTCTGTCTCCTTTTTTTTTTTTT
>VYZM01012179.1:1103-41784 GCA_013398915.1 Dromas ardeola | reverse complement strand
CTAGCCAGTTCCTTATCCACTGAGTGGTCCATCCCTCAAATACATGTTTTTCCAATTTAGAGACCGGGATGTCGTTCAGGACAGTGTCAAACACTTTGCATAAGTCCAGGTAGATGACATCAGTTGCTCTCCCCTTATCTACCAATGCTGTGGCAACATCATAGAAGGCCACCAAATTTGTCAGGCACGATTTGCCTTTGGTGAAGCCATGTTGGCTGTCACCAATCACCTCCTTATTTTCCATACGCCTTAGCAGAGTTTCCAGGAGGATCTGCTCCATGACCTTGCCAGGCACAGAGGTGAGACTGACCGGTCTGTAGTTCCACGGGTCTTCCTTTTTTCCCTTTTTAAAAATGGGGGTTATGTTTCCCCATTTCCAATCAGCGGGAACTTCACCAGAGTGCCACAACTTTTCAAATATAATGGAAAGTGGCTTGGTGACTTCATCTGCCAGCTCCCTAAGGACCCATGGATGGATTTCATCCGGTCCCATGGAATTATGCACCTTCAGGTTCTTCAGACAAAAAATTTTTTTTTGTCCTTTAGACAAAAAATTATTCCAGGGTCCAGATACTGCTAAAGGGAAAGGAAAAGGATTTTTATGATCTCAAAATTGTTACAATCTCTGCTGTTCTCTTTATCTGTCTTTACAGTCTCTGCAGATATTGATACAATTCCCTTACTTGTTTCACATTCCCTTTTCTTAGTATGTTTGATATTTTTCTAATTTTTCAGTGGAAACAAACACTGGATATAAATGTTCATGAAGACAGCATTTTTTGCAAAAGCTTGGAGACAGCTATGGTGTGATTGTGAAACAGAAAGAATCTGTGTTACTTTTGAGATAACAACTACAACCAAAAATCAATCTTACTTCCTTACAGAACATACAGGTTTGGGCTACAATCCAAGCCATTCATTGAATCATCAAACATGGTTTTTTAGAAGCACAGCAGTCAGCAAAATCAAGCCTGAGCTGACCCCTGAGTCCTCGTGGAAAACAGAACATCCTCTTTTGCAGTTCAGTTCTGTGTTTTCATGTCTAGCCATTTCCATTTACTCAAATGAACCATCAGCATTTCCAGTTCAACACAGCCCTAGAGCCGGAAATGGACCCCTGTTTTAAGATCACAACAGAATTTAATCACAAACCATACATGCTCTACCATTTTGATGCACAAATATGAAATGGTAGTCCAAAAAGGCATATATAACTCACTGTAAACAGTAAATTGTAATGCTGGTCAATTAGCAGAAGTACTTTAAATGTGAATATTTTTCACATTTATTGGCATGACAAATCAATGTCATTAGCTAATGAGACCTGATTAAAGCAAAAATTATTTACTTCCATAACTGTATGATTATTCAATGAATGCTATTATCACCACTGACAGAACATCTCAGAAAAAATAGCCGTTTTGCTTGCTTTCTTGTGGAGTGAGTGTAGGCAGCCTAGCAACATAAGCATGTGAAGCTGAAACAGCCGCATTTGTATATCAAATAGGCAACAAAAAAACACATGATGACAATAAGTTTTGAGCTATGAATTGAGGATATGGAAGCAGCAGAATTCAAAAACTGAAGGTATCCCTTACCAGTAAAGATGTGGAGATAGCTGAGAAAAAAATTCTGAAAATATTCAGAAGACCAGGTAAATTGGTCTATTTTCCACTAACAAATGTAGTAGAGACGTTAAGCATAACATTTTCTGGGAGAACTTTCCATTTGAGTTCTATTGCTAAATGCTACCATTAAGTAGAAATTCTGTTAAGCAGAGGGACATCTGCTGTCAATCTGGGCAAATGCCTAGACCCTTCTGTCCTGGTTTGAGGCAAAACAGAACCAATTTTCTGATTTGTAATTTTACTTTTTAGCTGGGCCTCTTCTAACTGACTAAAGTCTGAAATTACCAGCATATTGTTCAGAAACTGTTCACTCTCAGAGCGATAAGACCTGATTATACCAAGGAATGGTATGCAGAGAGGCTCTTGCTTATACTTATTGCTATAACAACCAAGGTCAGCTAACTTCGCTATTTGCCCCGTTAGAGGGTCGGAAGCGGAGAAGCGTAGAGGGGTCACACCTATAGGGAGGAGCGGACAGGACAGGTGACCCAAAACTGACCAACAGGGTATTCCATCCCATCTGCATCATGCTCAGTATAAGAGCTAAGGGATCAAAGGGGCAAGTCTGCTCTGGCTCGCTCTTTCTTCAATGGCTGATGTCTGAGGAGGACCCTGTCTGTTCGTCTGCCTTCGATCGCGATCCGAGCACTCCTGACTCTAGTTCCGGAATTCAGCTNGCTGACTCCAGTTTGGGATTTTCCCTGTGTCTGCTGGTGACGCGATCGTCATCCAGGAGCTGGATATGGTTTTGTATATATTGTATACTTTTTTTTATTATTTTCTTATTATTTCTTATTTCCTTATTTATTATTATTTTCATTAAAGTAGTTTAGTTCTTTTTCTAAACTCATAAATCTCCTTACCTCTTCCTCTCCTCTCTGAGGAGAGAGGGGTGGGAGGGCCATCTGTCATTCTGATTGGCCAATCCGGCCAAAACCACGACACCTTCCAACCTAATGTTCATAGGTCCAAATGCAAAATTCACTTCTGCTTGCCAGAACATTGGAACTGTGTTATTTTCTTCCCATCCTTGTTCTTTCAACAACTGACACAATATGCTGGGGGTTTTGCTTCATCTCAAAATGTTTCTGGCTTCTACTTCAGTGTTATACAGAAAAAGGCAATTTGCTTATAAATCAAAGCAAAACCTAAATCAAACTTTTCTTCTAAGCTGTCCTCATCTCTTATTTGCCTGTGTGTTATATGTTCTTTTTATTATGGTCCACGCTCACGTAATTGCTTGTGGGAGTGAGGATAAATCTAGCCAGCCTGGAAATCCTGCTAGTCCCATGGGGGGACTGCTCATTATTTCATGGCAGTCAGAATTTCAGGAGCCAAAACTTACCACTGTGGTCTACCAATCTCCTGAGAACATCTTAGCCAACCCCACTTCTGAAGCAGGACAAGCTGGAGCAGGTTGTCCAGGACCACTTATAGTTGGGTTTTGAATATTGCCAAGTATAGGAACTCCACAACCTTTATGGGAAAACTATTCCAGTGTTTCACCACCTCCACAATAAAGAAAAGTATTTTCTTGTGTTCAGATGGAATTTCATGTGTTTCAGTTTTGCCTCTAGCCTCTTGTCGTGTCACTGGGCACTCCTGAGAAGAGCTTGGCTCCCTCCTGTTCAGTCTTTGCCTCCATCAGGTATTTACACACACTAATAAGATCCCTCTTGAGTATTCTGTACTTTAGACCCTCTGGGCCTATCCATTCAGCCAGTTTTCAAAGCACTTTCCTGTCCAATTATCTAACCTGCACTTTGTCATCTTGCCAATGAGGATGGTATGGGAGACAATGTCAAAAGCATTACTAAAGTTGAGGTAAAAAATATCCACGACTCTCATCCACCAAGCTAGTCATCTCACTGTAGAAACTATCAGGTTCATTAAGCACAATTTCCCAATTCCATGCGGACTATTCCTGATCAACATCTTGTCTTTCATGTGCAAGTGGTTTCCAGGATTACTTGCTCCATCACTTTCCTAGGAATTCTGGTAAGGCTTACTGCCTTTTAGTTGTCTGGACCCTCCTTCTTGCCCTTCTGGAAGACAGGGCTATTTGCTTTCTTGCAAACGTCTTGCACCACAGAGTGCTTTCATAGCACCCTTGGATGCTAAGTTGTGGGTGTTGTAGCTGTCCTAGACTAACTATTGGGCTTTAATGTTGGTATACAAAGCAGACACACAGCATGGTTTTCTTGACTAAAAGGTTATCTTTTTTTTGCCATCTGTACCACAGAAATGTTGGTTGTAAGGAAATCTTGGAAGTTTCTAGTCCAACTTACTGCTCCAAGCAGAACTTTCCCCAAAGAAATGTCAAATCACTGTGGCTTCCTGTAAAACTTGTCCTGAAAAATTCCGAGGATGGAGATTTTATAAGGTACCAACAGATCTGATAAAACACATTCCCTTCACAATAGACCAGGACTTGCTTATTTAGCATTATATTTTGAGACCTAATTTTTAATCATTTGATAGATGTCTGTAATGCTGATTTTGTATGACTCCGCTTTCTTGATCAATGGCACTGTACAGAAATCTAAGTATACTAGGTTTGCACAGATACATTGTCTCCACAGCAATGACAGAAAGGTAATTTATCTACAGTTTTACACATCTGTAAGAATCATGTCAATGAGGAACAAATATTGAAAAAAAATTCCACAACTTATATGGTATGTGCTCTCCATTTGCCTTGATGTGAATAGCACTCAACTTCTGTACAGCATACACTACGTGGGGCATGGACATGACAAAAGCAAGAGCTTCAGACATCCTATCTGAGTTTAGTAGTTCCTTGCACAACCTCCCCTGGGTCTTTTAATGACACCAATGCATTTAAATGTAGAAGGTGACTTGACAGTGTGATTAAAAATAAAAATGTCTATAGTATACATGTAGAAAGTTTCACTCTTATCATCTGATAGTCTTTCTCTGCTGACAGACATGCCATTTAATGCAAATCAGTTTCTCTGTTAGAATAATACTTAAAGAAGTCCTGTCACTCAAAAGCTGCATTAGTGATTTATGCCTTATTTCAAAGGGATGAGCAACAGCTTAATTACAGCTTCATAATATAAATCTATATGATACAGAGTTGCTATGACAATTGATGAGCCTTAATAGTCTAAATTTAAAGGACCTTGATCAAAACTGTCTTGTAGTGCAGTACAAGGTAGTTCAGTCATTTGAACCTGCAACAACAGGGAGCAAGGCCGTGCAGAAACAGAACAGTGCACTCACACTCACAGAGGAACCACATTGAGATTTGCAGCTGAGTGCTCTGTCTCTGAGCTATGCAATGGTTGTCTTGAGGTTTTTCAGCCCCTAGCAGAAGTATCCAAACTGGTGTTCAGCTACAGCAATACTGAGCTCAGCATTGGCCCCCAAAGCCACCTGAGAATCAACAATAGGTTCACATCCAGTTCCATTTATCTGTCTTTAAAGATGAAGTTACAAACAGATGACAATTAAACCCTTTGCTGCCGCTGAAAATGAGGCCCACGCCTCCAGACTTCTTTTCTCACAACTGTGATCTTAGCTGTGTTTTTCCACCCATATCCTCCCACTAGCTCCAGTATTTGTCAGATTTTGCTGGCCTAGTTCAGCTCAGCAATGCAGAAGAAAACTCTATCCTTTTTTTTTTCCTTGATATTCTGCCAAGGCAGTAACTTAAACTGGCTTACTGCAGACTTCTAATGACTTATAAAAGGCAAAATGGAGGACTACTGACTAGCGGGGATGGTGAGTCGCAAACTCACCCTGTACTCTCCCCCCAAAAAAGATGGCACCTGAGCTTTAATAACAGCTATACAGATACAGCAATATTCACATTCCTGATTCATATACTTGGTTTGCTCTGCAAATGCAAGGTTTAAGTTTAGTGCTGCAGGAGCACTGAATCATGCAAGCAGGCAGACTGTGATTTTTCCAAAGCTGATAATGTTCACTTTGCAATGTGGTCACTGTGAAAGCAAAAAAGATGAAGCTAGATACAGTGGCAAAAGACCTGGAAAAGACCTTTTGTGGGAAAGCAAAGGAAGTGAGGAGGATTGTAAATACGCTCAAGTGACTCGCACCTGGGGTACTGGAAAACACATATTTCACACTAATTTTTATTCAGTCTCCGGTCCTTGCACTTAGATAACATAAGTCTGCGGTGGACTCAGGGACACCTTATCTAGCCGCTTGAGAATCCTGACCTGTTGTTGAAGAAGATCAAAGCACAGTGGGAAAACTATGCCTGTTTGAACCCTTTAAATACCAGCGAGAACAGGGAGTCCGCATGCGCTTTTGCTAACAAGGACTCTCTCACTGCCAAGGACTCTTGCTAACAAGAACTCTCTCTCGCGCCGCAGTGCCCACGTCCCCTGCTTGCGTGCTTCTGCCCGGGTGTTGCTTTGGAGTTTCCCCGGTCTGTGAGGTATCGAGATTAAATTTGTTCTTTGCTTTCCATTCATTGTCTGTGGTTGTTCCTGCGTCCTGCCTGCATCAGCTCACACACCTTTATTATGTATGCTCAGAGCAAAAGAACACAAATCTCATAACACATGAGATAAAGATGGCACAAGACAGAATGTGGAAACCCAGGGCACAACACAGTATGTCATAGAGGGATTATAGCTTTGGCTGCTGCTGTTCCTTTTTGCAAGTCCAGCCAACACCCTAGCTGAGTACATATTGCAAAGATGCAGATACACACACAACACTATCATCAGCCACACAAACAACACAGAGAGCAGAGTCTTCACTGCTCATCAGGAGGAGCATGTTGTAGAAAGTGCACCAGAAGAAGACTGATGACTGCAGAAGCTAAACACAGTTTTTCAATATAGCTGAACTTGTTTTAAACACTTTCCTCTTCAGTGTTTGAAAGGAAAGAAGCAATGCTTATCTGACTAATCAGATGACCTTTAACAAGTACATCAGCAGTAAAAGGAAGACTAGGGTAAATGTGGACCCGCTGCTGAACAAGGTAGGTGCCCTGGTGATGGAGGATGTGGAGAAGGCAGAGTTACTGAATGCCTTCTTTGCTTCAGTTTTTACTGCTACGGCCAGCCCTCAGGAACTCCAGACCCTGGAGGTAAGAGTGAGAGCCTGGAGCAGGGAAGATTCTCCATCGATCGAGAAGGATCAGGTTAGAGATCATTTGGGCAAACTTGACACCCACAAATCCCTGGGCCCTGATGGGATGCACCCATGAGTGCGGAGGGAGCTGGCAGATGTTATTGCGAAGCTGTTCTCCATCATCTTTGAAAAGTCACGGAGAACAGGAGAGGTGCCTGAGGACTGGAAGAAAGCTAATGCCATGCCTCTTCAAAAAGGTCAAGGAGGACCCGGGAAACTACAGGCCAGTCAGCCCCACCTTCATCCCTGGAAAGGTGATGGAACAGCTCATCCTGGATGTCATCTCCAAACATGTAGAAGAAAAGAAGGTAATTGGGAGTGGTCAGCTTGGATTCACCAAAGGGAAATCATGCATGACCAATCTGATAGCCTTCTTTGATGGCATGACCAGATGGGTGCAGTGGGAGAGCAGTGGACATTGTCTACCTTGACTTCAGCAAGTCTTTTGACACAGTCTCCCATAACATCCTCATAGGGAAGCTTAGGAAGTGTGGGTTAGATGAATGGACAGTGAGGTGGATTGAAAACTGGCTGAACAGCTCAGAGGGTTGTGATCGGTGGCTCAGACTCCAGTTAGAGACCTGTAACTAGTGGTGTTCCCCAGGGGTCAGTCCTTGGTCTAGTCTTATTCAATATATTCATCGACAACTTGGATGACGGGATAGAGTGTACCCTCAGCAAGTTTGCTGATGATACAAAATTGTGAGGAGTGGCTGACACACCAGAAGGCTGTGATGCCATTCAGCGAGACCTGGACAGGTTAGAGAGATGGGCAGAGAGGAACCTAATGAAATTCAATAAGGGCAAGTGTAGGGTGCTGCACCTGGGGAGGAATAACCCCACGCACCAGTACAGGCTGGGGACTGACCTGCTGGAGAGCAGCTCAGTGGAAAGAGACCTGGGAGTCCTGGTGGACAACAGGATGACCATGAGCCAGCAATGTGCCCTTGTGGCCAAGAAGGCCAATGGCATCCTGGGGTGCATCAAGAAGAGTGTGGCAAGCAGGTCAAGGGAGGTCATCCTCGCCCTCTACTCTGCCCCGGTGAGGCCACATCTGGAGTACTGTGTCCAGTTCTGGGCTCGCCGGTTCAAGAAGGACCAGAAACAACTGGAGAGAGTCCAGTGGAGGGCTACAAAGATGATCAAGGGAATGGAGCACCTGTCTTATGAGGAAAGGCTGAGGGATTTGAGTCTCTTTAGTCTGGAAAAAAGATGACTGAGAAGGCATCTTATCAATGCTTATAAATATCTAAAGGACGGGTGTCAGGAGGATGGGGTCAGACTCTTCTCAGTGGTGCCCAGTGACAGGACAAGGGGCAAAGGACACAAGCTAGAACACAGGAAATTCCATCTCAACATGAAGAAAAACTTCTTTACTTTGAGGGTAACAGGGCACTGGAACAGGCTGCCCAGAGAGGTGGTGGAGTCACTGTCTCTGGAAACATTCAAAACCTGCCTGGACGTGTTCCTGTGCAACCTGCTCTAGGTGACCCTGCTTTGGCAAGGGGGTTGGACTAGATGATCCCCAGAAGTCCCTTCCAACCCCTATCATTCTGTGATTCTGTGATTGCAGCACCTTTGGAAGGAATCAATGTCACTAAGTACAAAATTTCAGGTTAGTTGGTACATACTTCCCCATATTAATTCTGTATTAAAGTAATAGGAATGAACTTTTATTTCTGTCCTGTAAACTTAGCTTAAGAATTTTCTTTTCTTTGAGATGTCTATTTTCATCATACAAAACTCTGATGTCTTTGACCAGTTTCATATTAAAAGGCCTTTAGTTGTTTGAAGTGTAAACAGGTCAACGTGCTCATCTTTCTGGTTTTTTTCAGGAGTGTATGTGATTGCTTTTTCCATTTCTCTCATTTCAATAGTCAAAATGACCCATTACTTCAACAGCTGTGATTGAATTCAGGAAGTTGCTACTAATGAGCTTTATGGGCATGTTTCAGCTTTCTAAAACAATCTTCCACTTAGTATGCAGATGATGAAGTGGATTTATTCAATACTGATCTCACATGGTAGAAAATTCTGCCAATACACAGATGATGCAAACAAAAACAGTCTGATGTTGGGGAATTTTACCTCAGTTAATTTAATACCAACCAACATAAATCTTTTATCGTTGATTCAGGTACTGGCAAAAGAAAAACAATGCAAATAATTAGACAAGCATATAGAATCATAGAATTGCCTAGGTTGGAAGGGACCTTTCAGATCATCTACTCCAACCATCAACCTAATTCTGACAAAAACCATCACTGATCTAAACTATATCCCTAAATACTATGTCTACCCATCTTTTAAATACCTCCAGGGATGGTGCCTCAACCACTTCCCTGGGCAGCCTGTTCCAATACTTAATAACCCTTTCAATGTAAAAATTTTTCCTAATATCCAGTCTAAACCTCCCCTGGCGCAACTTGAGGCCATTTCCTGTTGTCCTATTGCATGTTACTTGGGAGAAGAGACCGATCCCCACCTCGCTACAACCTCCTTTCAGGTAGTTTTAGAGAGCAATAAGGTCTCCCCTCAGCCTCCTTTTCTCTCGGCTAAACAATCCCAGCTCCCTCAGCCACTCCTCAATGAACTCTTTTTCTCTCCCACCTTCCTTTATTTTCACTGTGAGGTACACTCTGGCTGACAGAATTCATCCAGTGAGCCAACAAACAGCATAGGAATTTGAGGCAGTGTGCATAATGGTTTCTGCCATCCCAAGTATTATGGTTTCTGCCAGTCAGTGCCCATTGCTTCCGGTTGTCCTGGGCATAAGGATTCCAGTTGTCCTGGGCATAAGGATTCCAGTTGCCCTGTTCCTTAATTGTCCCTGTTCCAGCATAGGGAATGACCACTGGCTGCAGTTCTTTCAGGAGCAAACTTTCCTCAACGTGGTCTGTTTCTCACACATTCCTTGTGTGTGGAGTATTGTCACCTTAACAGCTGCAGATTACTCCTTAAGTATGTTATGCGGAAAGGTGCTGTACACTTCTCTGAGTAAGGCTATAGTGTGCAATGGTGGTTTTTTCCTACTGTTGCTTGGCTTGCATCTGGGCAGGCTTGAACCAGTTTTGACTGGTACACAGTAGTTCATGATCTCCCCTACACAGGTCACAACTGTAGCCCGCTGCTACATACGGCCTATAACTGATGCTCTTTACAAAGGGCTAGGAGCATTGTGTTATGTCCATGCAAATGGGCTCTGGAGTGTGTGTGATACCCAAAGATCTGTCAGTACTGAGTACCTGTCCAGACTGAGAAGATTAATTTCTCCGACTTTCTCAACCTCACCCTTCAGGGAGAGAAGGATGACAGAGAAAGAGACTTATGAGTTGAAAAGAAACTACTTTAATGAAATAGTAATACTACTAATAATAGAAATACAATATTAATAAGAAAATAATGAAATATATACAACATATATAACCCGTATTGAGTTCATTGATCTGCCTTTGATCCCCATCTGTGCATTCCTGACTCCAGATCCAGAATCCGGTTCCCATCCATTGCTGAGCCCAGTCTGGGACTTCCCCAGTGCCTGCTGGTGACATCATCCTGTGAGCTTGATACAGTTTTGTATATATTGTATCTATTTCATTATTTCCAGCTGGCAGCTGGTCACAAGTGGTGCTCCTCAGGGCTCAGTGTTGGGACCGTTTCTGTTTAACATCTTTATTGATGATCTCGATAAGGACATAGAGTGCATCATCAGTAGGTTCGCAGATGACACCAAGTTAAGTGGGAGTGTCGATCTGCATGAGGAGATGGGGAAGGCTTGGGGAAGTGTGGCTGGAGAGCTGCCTGGCAGAAAAGGACCTGGGGGTTCTAATTGACAAGAGGCTGAATATGAGCCAGCAGTGTGCCCAGGTGGCCAAGAAAGCCAATGGCATCCTGGCTTGTATCAGGAATAGTGTGACCAGCAGAAGTAGGGAGGTGATTGTCCCCCTGTACTCAGCACTGGTGAGGCCACACCTTGAGTATTGTGTCCAGTTTTGGGCACCCCAATCCAAGAGAGAGATCGAGGTGCTGGAGCGAGTGCAGAGGAGGGCAACGAAGCTGGTGAAGGGCCTGGAGAATAAATCTTATGAAGAGCGATTGAGGGAGCTGGGACTGTTTAGTTTGAGGAAGAGGAGGCTGAGGGGAGACCTCATCACTCTCGACAACTACTTGAAAGGACATTGTAGAGAGGTTGGTGGTGGTCCCTTCTCACAGGTAATTGGCAATAGAACAAGAGGGAATGGCTTCAAGCTGCAACAGGGTAGGTTTAGACTGGACATTAGGAAAAAAATTCTTCACAGAACAAGTGGTCAGACAGTGGAATAGGCTGCCCAGGGAGGTGGTGGAGTCACCATCCCTGAATGTGTTTAAGAGTCATTTAGATGTGATGTTGGGGGATATGGTGTAGGGGAGAACTTTGTAGAGCGGGGTTGATGGTTGCACTTGCTGATCCCAAGGGTCTTTTCCAACCTGAGTGATTCTATGATTCTATGATTTCCTTTTTATTTTATTATTAATATTTCATTAAAGTAGCTTAGTTCCTTCTAAACCCGTAAATATCTTTATCTCTCACCCTCCTCTCCTTGGAGCGAGAGGTGGGGCAGACCATCTGTCATCTCATCATTGGCCAGTCTGACCCAAACCATGACAGCATGATGCAGATGGGATGGAATACCCCATTGGTCAGGTTTGGTTCATCTGTCCTGTCCTCTCCTTCCCACAGGTGCAACCCCCTACACTTTTCCGCTTCCAACCCTCCAAGTTGACGCCTAACAAAGTTAGCTGACCTTGGTTGTTATAGCAATAAGTATAAGCTGGAGCCTCTCTGCATACCATTTCTTGGTATTAACTACAAACATCAAGCCTTATCTCTGCTAGGAATGGATAATGTCTGAAAAATACAACATTAATTTCAGGGTGTTCTGTTAGTTAGAAGAGACTTAACTGAAAAATAAAATTACTGAACAGAAAATTGGTTCTGTTTTACCTCAAACCAGGATAAGGAGTTACATCAGTGAACCTGAGAGAAGGACAAAGTCTCCTGAGTGTAAGAAGCAATTTTTTAGCAGAATTTCTCATTCACAATTGTTAGCACTTTTCATTCTATTAAGGGAAATTTTCAAGAGTAATATAGATCCCTAAAAGAAGTACTATAGTCATCAAACTTACACCAGCTATGAACTTTGTCCAAAGACTATTAGGAAGAGTCTGACAGAAGAAATAAAACATCATTCTGTAGCTAAAATGTTCTGTGGTGTTGCAGATACTTGTAGTCAAGATTTCTGTATCAGCATTTTAGTCACTTCTAAGTGAAGATGTTTTTGTGCTCTCAGAGCATAATAGGCATAGGTGAAATAAATTCTGCTCGGTATCCGCCTACCTTTTGATTCATTTCTCTTTCAGTACAAAGACATCATCTACATCTCCAAAAATCTCTACATAACCCACAAGACAAGATTTCATCACCCAGAGTTCAGTTTCATGATGCACAGCTGCAACATGATCTTGGCTTATCTTTGCCAAAACACTTTTGGGGGGAGGGGGGCTTTCAGGAGAGAGGAGAGGGAGCTGTGAGCAAGCTAAAGCTCATTCAAAACTGAAAAAGAAAAAAGAAAGAAGAAAAAAGAAAAAAAAAGAAAAAGAAAAAAGACAAAAAAAGGAAAAGAAAAAAGGAAAAAGAAAAAAGAAAGAAAAAATAAAAAGGGAAAGGGACAGAAGGAAAAGGAAAAGATAAAGGAAAAGGAAAAGGAAAAGTGAAAGCTTTATTGCTATTAAGCCAGTATTAGCTTTTTGATGGATCTGAGAAAAGTATTGACAGGAGGTGTAAAACCCTGGTGAAGAGTCAGAAGATAGCAACCCAGTAACACAAAGGATCAGTTAGCATCGAGGAACACTGGAAGCTGGCAATTCCCACTCCAGTTTGATGACCACCTGGCCAGTAGAAACTGTCCAGAAGTAGAGCATTACTCAGCAAATATTTGCTGATTTTGTTAAGCTTAATTTTATTAATTGCTTAATTTGTTAAGGTGTGCAGACAGATGAGTAGGACCTGGCCTGAGGTTTAGCTAACCAAACAGACCATGAGAAACTCTGGACATGACATGAGAAACTCTGAACTTAACAATTGACAGAGTGAGCAGCTGATAATAGTTACAGATAGCACCGTGAACAATGGTGGACTTCACAAGTGGTAAAGGGGGAGTTATATGATAAATTCATGACTTAACTTCACAGATAACTGGAAGGGAACAGTAGGGACTTTTTTGGGAGTGGAAACTTGCAAGGCCAGCAGCACCTAAGTAACTACATCAATAATACCATGTAAAGCCAATGTGACCTAGGTAATGGTAGAAGAAATATAAAATGTGTGTGGGTACAAATGTAGCAAAACTGGGACAAATGGGGAAAAAGCAACTAGGGGCAAGTTGTTTCTTTGGGATATGAAGGGCAGAGAAATGGAGGGGTCAAGGTGGATGGAAGAATAATAATCACGGGGAAAAAGAAATCAAGAGAAGGTAGAATAAAAGCGGCCAGTTGTATGCAAGCAAGCTGCTGGTCAGAGTTTATCTGACTGAGCCCTGCACCCCATAACTGCAGGCTACCCACTCCCTTTTATTAAATTTTATTTCTACCAAGTTTCTGCATGATCCTAGGGAGAGAGGGAGGGCAGGGGGGAGAGAGACCACTGCAAATCATATGAATTGTGTACGTGTATGTTTTCATCAGCAAACTTCAATCTTTATGAGCTAGAAAGGTAGAGAAGGGTTGGGCTACCTGTGTTCATGTTTCTGGGAATGCTTTTTGTGTGTATGTGGGTGACAAGCAGTGAAGACACTGCTCTCTGTGTTGTCTGTGTGGCTGATGGCATGAGTGTTGTGTGTGTATCTGCATCTTTTCCCATGTACTCAGCTAGGGGGTTGGCTGGACTTGCAAAAAGGAACAGCAGCAGCCACAGCTATCAGTCTAAGACGGGAGACACGTCCTGGGTCTTAGACCACACCAGATTTGGCTCCAGTAGACAAAGAGAAAGAAATCCCCTTCGTACCAGCATTCAGCTGCTCCTTAGCATTGTCTGCCCTCAAGTTGTGTATATTCTGCTAGCAGAATCTCAGGGCACACTGAAAGATGCTCAAATAAAAATGATCCCGTAGAAATCACATAAAGAAGATTCACCTGACATGTCACTTTCCTCCAAAATCAAGATGAACTTCAGGGAACAAAAAAATTAAGGATCTGAATTTGGAGTTTAGTGGGGCTAGAATCACTAGCAGTAAAACTGAAATTAAGCCTTCAAACTGTCTTCCTGAGGCTGACAGAGGTTGGGCAAAGTATTGCTGGTTCTGATATTGATGGGGTAGGAAACACCCTACTGCAGGGGAACAGATCATTCAAAGTCAATTAGCAAAGCCAATATTTAAAATGATGACATTTCTTCCCTAATTGAAATTGGGATAAACAGGTCTTTTTATTGAGGTTTAAATTAGGGGTTTGCATTAGTTCAACTCCAGCCAGGACTGAACACAGGTGATTCATTTCTGAAAAGATTTCCATGATGGATAACATGTAACAGTTGATAACACGACTTCCCTCCACAACCAGTAATGGCCTTCAAGAAGCAACCCTGGGAAGTGAACAGAAAGACTACTGATTTTCATGAATGGATGATCATTTTGCTCCTTTTGGTTTCTAGGGGTTCTTAAGCACCTCACTGGAAGCAAGGGCGGGTTGTGTGTGTGTGTGTGTGTGTTTCATTTGGATGAGCAGACTCTTGGGAATCAACAAGGAAAAAAACCCTAAACATCAGCTCATCCTGGGCTACTTAATCCATCCACCACTCCTGATAGAAGGAAAATCCTGATTATTCCACTTGATAGGGAAAGGTGTTATGTTTGGATCACAACTCATAAGAAAGGGCATTTGAGTGCTGGTATGGATATAGGAATTGCTGTAAGGGAAATTTTGCAAACCTCTATCATATAGTTCTTGGAATTAGATGAATACCTTTGATCAGACTGAAATCCCAAGAGAACAATTAATTACTAATGAAGTTTTTATCCCAAAATAGTTATTTATAAAGCTAGTGCTTAACTTTAATCTTTAGTTTCTAATTGATTGATTATTGAAATGAAAAATACCTTTTTTTAACCATTTAGAAAATGGATTGAAAACATAATGTCTGTAACAGTCTCATGTAATAAAATCTATGGTTTTGCTTGATATTTTAATGAAATAAATTATACTATGGGTTCCATTTTCCCAACAAGTTCACCATCACGAATAATCATTCTTGAATGCTTGCCACAATAGCTGGATGCAGTGAAGACAAATACCAACAGGAATAATTGTTGCTCATGCGCTGGCTGGGTGACCCACTCTCAAGTTTCTTATTTTTGTTTATATTCTACAAAGGCTCCCAAAAGTAATTACGAAATTTGAGTTTCTTATGATCCAGGGCGGGACATGATTTTCTAAAAGATGTCCCTGTGGGTTTAGTTTCTCAAACACTGTCTCAGTGCTATCAGGCCCTGGTTAAACCAAAGAGAACTGTGAGGCAAATGCTTTTGAAAAATCAGTCACATATTTAGGTACATGAGGAAGAATTTTTTCTTAACATTGCTAAAGAGAGCGATACGTCACTGTATTTTGGTGAGATTTTTGACTCCTGAGATGTTGGAAAGTTTCTCAAAATCTTCCTCAAAAGATCTACTGTTTCTGAAAATTCTGCCTCCAACATCTGGCACGAAACCTTCTGTGACAGACTTTTGGAGGTAAAGAGCTGTTCAGTTGGCCTTCAGTATGCTTTGTACTGGAACCCACTACACCAGTGAAATGAGCTTCCTATGTAGGTATATGTTTTCAACCAGCACTAATGACAGCGAATTGATTTGAACATTCAAGTTGGCCACAGATTGCTTTGGGACTTCTACAGGACACCATAGCCAAACAGAGGTTCAGAGCAAGCTCTGCAACATGAAGCAATACAGCCATGTCAAATACGGTGAAGAGCACAGGCTGATTTGCTCTGAGTGCAACATTAACTAGCCAAAGTACAGCCCTACCATGACTCTACTGTTTTTGAAAACTAAACTAGATGATAGAATGGTTGGAGTTGGAAGGGACCTTAAAGATCATCAAATTCCAACTCTTGCCCTCCCCCCTGCCATAGGCAGAGACACCTTCCACTAGACTAGGTTGCTCAAAGCCCCATCCAGCCTGGCCTTGAACACTTCCAGGGATGGGGCATCCACAGCTTCTCTGGGCAGCCTGTTCCAGTGTCTCACCACCTTCACAGTAAAGAACTTCTTCCTAATAGCTAATCTAAACCTCCCCTCTTTCAATTTGAAACTGCTACCCTCATCCTATCGCTACATGCCCTGATAAAGAGTCCCTCTCCAGCTTTCCTGTAGGCCCCCTTTGAGTACTGGAAGGCCACAATAAGGTCTCCTCAGAGCCTTCTCTTCTCCAGGCTGAACAACCCCAACTCTCTCAGCCTGTCTTCAGAGAAGAGGTGCTCTAACCCTTTGATCATCTTCATAGTCCTCCTCTGGACTCTCTCCAAGAGGTTCATGTCCTTCTTATGTTGGGGGCCCCAGATCTGGACGCAGTACTCCAGGTGGGGTCTCACGAGAGCAGAGTAGAGGGGGAGAATCACCTCCCTCAACCTGCTGGCCATACTTCTTTTGATGCAGCCCAGGATGCAGTTGGCTTTCTGGGCTATGAGCACACATTGCCGGCTCATGGTGAGCTTCTCATCAACTCACCCCCAAGACCTTCTCCTCAGGGCTGCTCTCAATCCATCCTCCACCCAGCCTGTATTTGTCCTTGGGATTGCCCCAACCCATGTGCAGGACCCTGCACTTGGCTTTGTTGAACTTCATTAGGTTTATACGGGCCCACCTCTCAAGCCTGTCAAGGTCTCTCTGGATGGCATCCCTTCCCTCCAGCATGTCAACCACACCACGTGACTTTGTGCCATCAGCAAACTTGCTGAGGGTACGCTCAATCCCACTGTCCATGTCGCTGACGAAGATGTTAAACAGCACCAGTCCCAGTCCTGATCCCTGAGGAACACCAGTCGTCACTGGTTGCCACTGGGAGATCGAGCCATTGACCGCAACTCTTTAAGGGAGACCATCCAGCCAATTCCTTTGAGATATTTGCATAGCACCACCTCATCGTGGAAACATGCCAGTTTATTTGGCAGCAGCTCAGCAAGCCTCTATGGTATCTCAGTGACCTGTCTAATCATACCTAATTCATCACATCTAAGTGGGAGAAAGGATTTCTTACCAAGGACCTATATGCAACAATGTATAGTATAAGTGAGTTAATGCTACTTATGCAGATCTTTATATTTCTTCAATCCTTTGTTCATGTATATTTCCACTAAGCTTTAAAATAATCACCTTATACTTTGCGATTGCTGGTCTCTTGCTTTTAAACAACCAACCAGCTACCTATTTCAATTTTTAAAAAACTGTCACAAAGTTCAGTACAAAATCAGGATCTAAAGAGCACTGAGATAAACAGAAGTATTCAGAAGATAGGTCATCCATACCAGTAAGAATTTACTTCATATTCCAAGTAGTTTTCTTCCTATAAAATTATTTCTCATTACTAATAGTGTGTCAGCTTCTACAAGTCTGATCACAAAGCAGGATTCAGTGGTGTTAGGCAACAAACAGAATAAAAGACTGTTACTGCACCAAATACATTGTCAATTAACTAGAGACAATATTTGTAAAAGTGAAGATCAGAGCATACAAGGATTTTAAGGTTCACTTACACCTATATCCAGAACACAGCAGAAGAAATATTTGGAAGATAACATAAATCTGATGGTGCCATGTAGTGTCATATAAACATGTGACATTTGTCTAAACGTGCCCCAGCATTTCATATCCTGATACAACAAGACTTTTTATTCGTATCAGATTGAAGTTCAATGGTTTCCTCTTTCAATTTATCTTCATGTTCCTTCAAAATCCTGGAGAAAGAAACAACACTTTTGAGAAAAAAAGTTAATAATGTCCATAAGACAAAAAAACATTTCCTCAACACTTATAAAATTGTTCAGAGATTAACAGAAAATGACAGAACTTTATGAACTAAAAAACAAACAAACAAAGTAGAATTATGGTGGCTCCATCACAAAACCACCTTTGTTCATTCAGTTAGAAAAATGTAGTTAGTGCCAACTGCAAACATTTATTGTTTATTACAGAGACTCAAAACAGCAACTTTCATTTGTTATTTTTGAGGCTGGAGCAAAACAAAACCACATCTTGCTACCTAGACATTTATCAAACACCTAATACATTCTAAAAATCGCACTAACTATAGCAACAATATCTGCTAATTCATTACCAATGTTTCCACCTCTGTAAGTAGTTCAGAGGGGACAGATTTACCTGTATTTTTACCCCTAGCTTTTATATAACTTAAAAAAAATCCACCTCTCCCTTTCTTGCAGCCCCCAGGCAGACAGCAGAATTTGAGCTGTAATGAGGCAAAGGGAAGAAAGAAGCACATCTAATGTTCTGCTGCAAGGACTCAGCGGCATCTATTTCCAAGCATATTTCTCCAAACCTCCAAGAACTTCCTGCAAGAACTATCACAACATCCCAGGCCCTCAGCTTTCCTAGCAACAATTCAGGTGTTTCTGGGTCTATAAAGAGCTTTACTAGCTTACACAGGACTCTATGAACCTGAGCAACTGCTCATTTGGAGCAACAGGGACAAGCTACAGACCACTTTAAAAGGAACAAATATTTCATCATGCTAAGTTCCTATCAAACTAATTAACAAATGGAATTCACTCTGTCATCAGTGACAGGGAAGTCAGGCACATACAGAAGCCATAGATTGTGTTTTCGTCTTACCTAGCTAAGTGAAGCACAGACTTTTTGGTATTGTACCCAGAGTATGCACTGCATTCATAGAAAATTAAATTGCAATCCTAGAATTAAACAGAAAGACCATTTCAATTAATTTTGCACAATATCTCACTCCAGCTTTAAAAAAAGCAACACAGATATACTGAAATATGCAAATAAAGAAATAGATCATCTTAAGAAAAATTAGGATATAATTCTAGAGCTAACAGTAAATAGCAACAGAAGAAAAGAAGTGCAAGTGTGCCTCCAAAACAGTGGCTTTTGCTAGAAGAGCTTGATATCTCAAAGGCTTAAATGCAAACATGCCTTATAAGGTACTGAAGTCTTCTGCACTTTCTTTGTGATGATGAGACAATTAGTACATCACTAATTTCTTGAGAAAGCAGGTGAAAATAATTCCAGTGACTTTTTTTTTTAATCTTGGAAAGCTTCAGCAGTAGCATTTCTGTATTGAACAGTTTGAGACAAATGTTTTCCAGCAAGTGACCAGTTAAAAGCCTCAGCAAAACCCAATAATTTAATTCTATTTCATTTTTTTGTACTTGTGAAATTTTTCTGCATCTTCTTTTGCAGTCAGCCTGCACCTTTGGTTTTGTAGCCCCTGAGAGCTTTGCAATGAAGAACAATGGATAAATGATCAAGCCCTGGAAACATTGTCAGCACTTCAGCTGAAGCCTTATCATAATAAATGCAAGAGATCATCTGCAGAAAAGCCTGACATGGCAGCTATGATGGCAAAAGAAGTTTGAGAGGGAATGACATGTTAT
Organism: Dromas ardeola; assembly: GCA_013398915.1. Taxonomy (NCBI): domain Eukaryota; kingdom Metazoa; phylum Chordata; class Aves; order Charadriiformes; family Dromadidae; genus Dromas; species Dromas ardeola. The sequence goes on along the minus strand of VYZM01012179.1, from coordinate 22,365 downwards.
TCTCTCCAAAATAGACATCTGACTACTTTCACAAGATATTACATTGAAGCTCACCTACATTGCCTCTATGGTATTACCACTTGCCCTTTTACCTATACAGATTTCAACTTTCTATTCACTTTCCACTTTCCTTTGTGTCTTATTGCTATTTAAAACAGTAGCTTAACATTCAAATAATTAAATCAGTAGTTTAGGAAATGACAATCACATGTCTGCATATTTTCATTTGTTTGCTATTAACTGTGGTTACTGCGTTTGTACTTATTTAACCACACTTCATATGACATTTACAATTCAGTTTTCAAAAGGTCCCACTTCAGGGACCTTTTATTTCAGGTATTTCAGTTTTGGTTTTGGTTTGGGTTTGTTTGGTTGTTGGGGTTTTTTTGTGTGTGGTGTTTTTTGTTGGTTTGTTTGTTTTTTTTAAACATACCATGCTTCCAAAATTGCACAGCTTTTTGAAATTTTTATCATTCTCATGAAATTTCAAAGACAATAGGTGGAGAAAATAAGTTTCATAAATATAGTAGTTTATTTTAGCAGGTCTAAAAAATACTTCAATATTATCAGATGTCAGTTTTGCATATGTTGTAAATGCTTATATGGTTTGTTCTAGTGAACATCAGGATTGAACAACTTGTAGTAATTTCTGGGTGGTCAGATAAGCACAGAGGATAAGAGAAGGGAAGAAATCAGGCAATGTTACCGTTGGATGGATATTTTATTGATTTTTTAAAAAAAACCCCCAGTGTTCTGTATAATATTTACAATTATGTAACCCTATGATTCTCTTGGTTTTCTTAGAAAAATTTAAAGATAAATTTTGACCAGGTCAAATTTCTCACTAGCTATGCAAACAGAAGTTTGAAATAAAATTTACACTCCTTTTTTCTGCTCAGCTGATCAGAACTCTAATAGAAAACCTACTGTGGTAAGTATCTAGTTACTTTCTGTCAGCCAAGCAAAGAGTGATACTACTCCTAAATCTTCCCCACATACAACAGAATTTCACTAGAGGCGAATTCTCAGTGATGACATTATTTATGCTGCCACGAATCTGAATGGATTTTTCAACAAATTCCAGGGATAGGACAAATTCTTATTGGTAAGAGATAACAACTTAAACTCAATTGATATTAATTGCTTATTTCTGTCAGTCTGGCAAACAGGTCCTTCTCTGGCGGGTGAGTTAGCCTGGAAATACAAAGTGTCATTCCTTTGGATCAGGAAGGAAACTTTAATTGATAGACTACACCATGAGAACAAAGTTAGCAGAAAGCAGGACATATATAATTAAAAAGCCAGGAAATGGCACCCATCTCCATGCAGGATTTAGCTGTTGAACCTGAAGACCACTGGCAATTATTTAATTTTAAAAAGTTACATACAAATCAGTAGACATCTAAAGAATGGAGAGGAAAATGAATAATTACCAGAGGGAGCTGGGCAATTTCTGTCCTGTAAAGTAGTATCACTCTGAGAAGAACAGCTCCCTCATTAGTAGTATTTGTATAACACTGGTAGTGACAGGTTGATAAAGGAGACACTGTATGAACACACAGTAAGTCCTCATCCCATAAAGCATACATAGTCTGCAAAGTCAAGGCAGACAAAGGCATTACTATCTTATTTTATAGTTGAGGAACAGAGATAGAGAAGGATTTATTGACCCATTTAAGATCATTCAGGAAGTTTGTGCAGGGCCAAAATAAAATCATGCTGCCCAAATGACTCATATGACGTATGGTGCTCAGCACTATATCATAAGCCATTTTATTTAAATAATTGGCAGTGGTTACACTAATCCACTCAAATAGAACATTTGCTGTTCCTGCATGCTCACAATATGATCCGAATACTCTCTGTATTGTTGTGCTGATATGAACTCTTGATCGGTGGATCAAGCTAAGCTAAAGAGAAATTTGCTAAATGGAGTTTTCCTTCTGGATCCTCTATGAAAAAAATCAGACAGACTGGCCTTTTTTTTTTTTCTTCTTTTCTTATGTTTTTTCTTTCTCTCTCTTTTTTCTTTCTCTCTCTTTTTTCTTTATACTCCCAGTAGCTATATCGAGAGAGTTTTAGATGTTTTCTGTCAGGTCATTCTTGTGAACATTTTGTTTTGTGTCTGCTGTTTCTCCCTGCAAAGTCAATACTGCAAAATTCTCCTTACCATTATAATATTCACTCTTTAATTCATCCAACTACAGATCAGCTTCATCACAGCCTTGTTGTTCCCTATGATGCCTTCCAGAATCACTATCCACATTCTATTCCCCCTTTCCCCAGGTATCACACACACTCTGCAACTACCAGCCTTCTCAAATGACAAGGAACTGAAAGGACGCCCTTCAGGTTGTCATTCTTCCTTTTAATAATGAACTGTACTGCCTGCCTTGCAAAGAAGTTTTGTGACGTGTGCATTATAATGGGAGCCCTTGGGTTTCTGACCAAACTTGTAGTATACTGACTTGTAAGATGTGGGACTGAAGCAAAGCAAGAGTTAATATAGCTGGGCTGGAATGCCCTCTGAAAGTACACATTCCATTCTGACTGTAGAAAAAACTAGGAAAAAATGATCCCATCCTATGAGGCCTTGAAACTGTCCATAAAAACTGTTGGACTTCAGGGTCAACTGGCTAATCTGGTTCATTGTCTGCATGAGAGCAGGTTCAGGGCTGTTTTCACTAAATATGGCTATACATATTTGTATCAGCTCAGTGTCTAGTCCCATGTATTTTGGGTCTTTTGTGAGTAATTCATGGGATTATTCACAAAATAAGTAATTCAAATTTCATTCACTAATAGTGACAGTGGTATGTGGTTTCATAGGAATAACATGTCTATTTAGCAATAATTAATATTTCATTAAAATTCATGGTTATTATTACCTCAGCAAGCAAATTGTTATAATTCAATTATATCTACAGTGGTTTTCAAATAATCCATTGTCATTAATCATTTCTTCCCTTAGCTACCTCAGGCAGCACTCACAAACATTCAAATGTTTGTCATTCAGACCCATTAATTTGATTATAGCCATCTTTAATTTGACAGCTTTCTTTTATTTATGCAAAACAGTTTATTTTCTTGCATGACATGTTAGGACTAATGGCCTGGTGGGCTGTGAGTTCTATATATTAGAATGATTCATCTTTGTTTTACAAGTACAATTTTTTAAGAGAGCTAAATGATAAGTAAGACACCTACTCTGTCCATTTAGCATTTATGCATCATTTGTTTTTTCACAGAAGGATTCAGCGTTACACCCTGGAGTCCCTCCTCCACAGTCTCAAAACTATCTGCATTTCCATCCATAAAAGAAAATAAAGCAAATTTCCTAAAGGGAGAACCTTTGAGGGATGAAGTTCAAGACTGATATTGCTCCCCTGCAAAAACAAAATAATGGACACAAACCTGAATACAGAGGTATGCTTGTAAAAGGCTGTATGACTAACCAAAAAAAGATAAAAAGAGATCTGGCCCTAATTCTTTCAGTTACAGAGAGGTGCCTAGCAACAATCTTTCCTATAAACCAAGAACAATTTGGATGTATTTCAAATTTTGAAAATATCCTTTTTTGTTATCAGCAAGCAGAGCTGCAAATCTATTTTCAAAGGAGAAACAAGTACATACGTGAAATCCAGCACATTTTTTAATTTAGGTAAATTCCTACCAACTCAGTTAATTTCTCAGGAATACTGGGGTGACTTATTTCTAAATAAATTAATATTCCGGAGGCATTGGTGTTCAAACTATATGCATTGTATAAAGAGATTAAAAAGAAAAAAATGATGGGCATGGTACACAGGAATATAAAGAAGTATTTGCTATTTGCAGTCCCTTAATGCTTAAATTATGGCCAATGGATCACCAGTGCTCAGGTAGATGAAGAATGTTAAATCTACTTATTTTAGCTCCTTGATGGAAAGTTACTAAAAGTAAACATGTTTTCTACTCCTACCATAGGAGTAACAGATGGTCTTCTGTGGATTTACAGGAGGCAGGAGGGGGAAAAGATCCCCAAATTAGTTCTCTGTTAAGAATCCACTCACAGAGACAAGAGAGAAAAAAGAGAAAGAAAAAAAGGGAGGAAAAAAATAGAGAAAGAACAAAGAAAAAGAGAAAAAGGAGAAAGAGAGTCAATGAGAGTGAATTCTCAAATATTTTTTACACCACTCACTTGTTGGTTTTTGTTTGGTTTTTTTTTACCTAGACAGTTTCATAACTACTGTAATTACCAGCACTTACATCACTGAGAGCTGAACTGATGAGTGTGACGGGGTTCCTAATCCTTAAAAATACTTGTCTGATTAAAATTAATCTGTGTTTCTATGAATTTAGACATATTCAGACTCCATTTTAAACCCTTCACCTTCAAGTTTTGTAAGGGGTTCCCCTCTAAGTATAGTACCTTAGCAAGATGCTCTCCCATTCCCATAGGGACCTCACGTTCCTTCTCATTATCAGTTTTATTACCCAACAAAAGCACAGGTATGTTCTTCCCAGTTGTCTCCTGCAGAACAAAGAATAAATACCAACTGAGGCATTGTATTAAAAAAATCACAGATCAAGAGGATAAAAACTAACAAATGTCACACTACAACAAGACAGTTAAGACATTACATATGAGCCAGATACATGACGCTTTATTTACAAACATGTCAGGAATTAAAGTTGGATAAAAGACATGAAAAAGACAGAATGCTAGAGATTGCACTAACTTGGCATTTTTTAATAAAAGCAGAGAATCTCATCGGACTCTATATTAAAATGGAAGAGAGAAAACTACCATGCTACACAGGCTCTGACATTGTGTGTTTATAGCCACTGCTTTTCTAATTACATATGCTTTTCTAATTATAGGAAAATAATGACAACATCTGGGTAAAATTACGCCAAATAAATTACATAAAGTAGTGGAGAGATACAGAGAATAGGCCCCCCCAAAATACATAGAATAGGCATGAATGAAAATTTGTTCTGAAAATGATTAGAATTATCACAATGAGTACATTCATAAAGTGGGCTGAATGCTGCAGCAGTAAATGTGCTTGGCCTTCTGTCTTCAACTTAGCAACAGTTTGTAGTAAAAAAAATTAGTCAGTAAAGATGAGTAAACCATTACAGTTTGGAAAAAGACTTTGACCACAATATTTGATTTTTCAGGATCAAAACCTGGAGTTCTCCTCTAGCCTTTACCATACTGAATTATAACAATCACTGATTTGTTAAGATCATATATTTAATAAGGGCCTGTTCTTACAAAATACATGCTACTATTACTTCAGTAGAGCTACTCAGATGAGGAATAACTATGCCTGTTTGGAAACATTTGAATGAATGAGTCCTAATTTCAAATTGCAAAGTCACCTATTGGCCATTATGGAAAACAGTGGATTATACTACAACACACGCCAATAAAATCAGACTAAGTGATCTTTGCATACCAATTTGTCCACTACTTTTTCAGCAGCAATACTCTGCAATAGTCAGCAAATAGGAAGTCACACTTTGTTCTCTCTAGTGACTCAATCCTTTATGGCAGCAGCCTCAGTTTTATTTTTATTTTTTCTTTTTTCTTTTGACCACAAGCAAATTCAGCTGCTTGCACTCTCAATACCTTGTCTATGAGAGATATACATACCAAGAGAAAAAAAGAGAGTTTTTAATTAACTGAAGCCACTCAGTAGCATGGGCTATGATTTTGTTTTCGTGTAGTTGAAAGGATTATCCCCAGGAAACTGAACTGTGTACCACAGATAATTTTATAGCACTAATGCAGGTACTATAGCCTTAAGTTTATGGCTTATCTTCACAGCACAGTCAATTTCCTGGAAGCTACATACTTCATTGTTAAACTGCTAGTGATGATCAGTGATCATCAGACCATCATCACTGATCCAAAGCACCTCCCAGTGCTAGTGGTGATCCACTCAGCTAGATAACCTTTATAAGAAATCAGAGGACTCCATGCTGGGCTTTTACCACCACTCATTTTAAGTCCTTAAAACCCTGGAACTGTGGTTATTTTCATAGACACGGAGATTCTAAAAACAGCTTTACTGGTAACAGCAGACCAAAATCACCAACAAAAATGTAATTGTGACAACACAAGACACATGCTGCTGTTTGTGCTTTGTCCTGCTAACACTCCCTGTCCAGAATAAGGTAGAAAATAATGACACCAGAGTTTAGATATAAAGTTATGTCATGTTACCTCGATGCTTATCAGCCACTGCTTGACAGCTGTGAACGTGTCTTTTGCCGTTATATCATACATCACAATTACACCGTCAGCTTTTCTGAAAAACTGCTTGGTAATACTTCGGTACCTACAAGTAAGAACCTGTTTATAGGTCTCTTCAACAGAAGCAGCAAACTGTCAATATAAGTAAAATTTTATAGTAATTTCCCCCTGCCACCTCCACAAAGGAAGATGTTGCCATATAATTTCTTCTAATTATTGAGTCTTAGTAAGGATTAAACCCTTGTTAATTTGTTTTACATATGTATTCTAAAATTCCAAAAACTAGACAAGGGAGAAGCGGTAATACTGATCTTCACTGCAGAGCCTGTTTGAAAGGTGAGGCTTATTATGACTTGTAGTAAGCAATCCCATTGTTCCTGAACCATCAGACAACTTTTCACATTCAGCAGAAGATTCACAGAAGACAGTACTACCACAAATTACTGCAACAGCAAATAAATTATTTGCAAAAAAAATTTTTTTGAAAGAAAGTGTTTGGAAAAGTTCCCTCTGCCTTTTTTAATTGATTCTGGGTTAGTCTGGATAATCAGCTGCATATCTCACCTTCTGCCATCCTCTTTCATTTAAACTTGGAGCAAAAATTTCCCCCTGACAAAGTGTTCAGCCTAAAGCTAGCTAGATTTTTGTTTGGGGTTTTTTTCCCAAGCTTCTTGTAGAAAACAGATCATTATTATCATCCTTGCTTTTAGTAACAGAAAACTACACAATAGGTGAGATGATGGGGAAAGAAATTACCACCGAAAACTTACATAAACTTGGAGACCTTCAACTACAGTGGGACTGTTTTGGTGAAAAAACCCCTTATTTTAGTAAACTATTAAGGTATTTTCTGCTATAGAAATAACTCCAGGTACATTTTAAAATCAGCCTTCCTCCTAAAGAAATTGTGCTTACTAAACTTTTAATCTTTCACACATTGGCAGTTTTTCAATGGATACTTACCACCAAATCAGCACATTATTCCTGCTAGGGAAGGATCTAAATTGTGAATTCACTCACTGTATTAGGAATACTCTTATATTTGTTCCTCTCCCAAGAAGCATGATTACGTCCATGCTTGCTAATCTTCAAACAGATGATTCAAGGAACAAAACCTTAGAATGTGTACTGGTTGTGACTGGGATAGAGTTAAATTTCATTGTACTAGCTTGTACAGGGGCTATGTTCTGGATTTGTGATGAAAACAGTGTTGGTAACACACCATTTTAGTTAGTGCTCTATAGTGTTTACACAGCATCAAGACATTTTCTGCATCTTGGATTGCCCTCCGAGTGAGTGGGCAGGGGTGCACAAGAAGCTGGAGGGGCGACACAACTGGGACAGCTGACCCCAACTGACCAAAGGGATATTCCATACCATATGACGTTGTGCTCAGCAATAAAAGTGCAGGGGGAAGAGAGGCTGGCCGAGGCTGCAGTTGCTCAGGGTCTGACTGGGTGTCAAGCGGCTGGTGGTAAGCAACTGGGGTTTTTTTGCATGACTTGTTTTTCTTGGTTTTGTTTCTTTTCCTCTTTATTGGGTGTTTGGGGTTTTTTTGGTGGTGGTGGGTTTTGTGTTTTTTTTTTTGATTATTAAAGCTGTCTTTATTTCAACCAATGAGTTTTCTCACTTTCACCGATCTGATTCTCTCCCCCATCCCCAGAGTGAGCAAGCAGCTGTGTGGTGCTTAGCTGACTACTAGGGTTAAACCACAACATAATGTTTCTCACCGTTCCTGGCCAGCAGTGTCCCAGAGTTGCAGGGCTACCTGGGTATTATCTACTGTGATGGTTTTCACATTGTAATCCACACCTATAACAGAAATATAAGGCAGGTTGTCTCTTTATATGCTCAGTTTGATCTTTGAAAAACCTGATCCAGCAAATAATAGCAACAATTCCACAAAGTGAACAAGATAGATACTACATTAAAAATTATGTCCATAGTCTCTAACCACCAGAGAAAAACAAGAGCTTTCATTTGCCAGAAATTCTTCAGTAATAAAATACTGAATGTTAACAAAGTAGTTGAATTTTGTAAAAAATGTAAAATAAGTAACCTTCCAAATCAGGACACATGAGTCAAGGGTCCATTTGAGAGTCCACAGCAGTCTAAGCCATTTAGCCTGGAATTCATGCTGTATAACTTCAGTTGTGTGAAATTTCAGTGTTTAGTCTGAGCTAGCCACATAGGCACCTTCTACAGTTAGTGGAAAAACACAAGGCACCACACTAAGGGGATAGTGGAACCTAAGATAGATGCTGAAGATAAATGGATTGAATATATGTGGAGAGTCTCATCACCTCTTTAGAATATAGAAGATGAGCTGACTACTGTTAGGCAAGTTCCCTAATTTTTATGTGGCTAAGTGGAAGTGAGAGAAAAATTAATTTATCTAAACTTTTAAATTAATCCTCTCCCACTTCCCCTAACCTGTGATGATATAAGTATCTTCTGGATATTTGTAACAGTAATTAGTCTTATATATTAATCAGTCATTGCCTCCTCCTAATAACAACCTGCAATTTTTTGTATCACACTGTACTGTATCATACACAATCATAAGATAATTCAGGTTGGAAGGGACCTCAGTAGCTCATCAGCAATTTCTTCCACATCAATGGGATTTTCACCACCGGCATTAATGAAGAGGCGTCCACGCACCTGTTCCTTCAATGGGCAATTAAGAAATCTGGATGGAGGATATATCCATTGCTTATATCTCAAGGGAAGAAATTTGAACTGTTCTGTAGAAATTCAATAACACTCTTCTCCAGGTTGTTCACTTAACTTTTCAACTGTCTGTATCTTGCCAGCCACAGTCCACACCTGAGAAACTCACTGATGTGAAGACTAAACCAAAGCTATGACAAATACTTTCTTGCCATTGCATTTGCAAGAACACTGGATGACCAGCCAAAAGACGAAAAGGTCAGACGTGTTCCTGTGCTTTTCCTCTGGAAGCTCCAGGCAATTACACACACTGTGTAAGATCCCGGAGTCTAGAGAAGAGTATCAGCCATTCACAAGACAATATGGATAGGACATAGCACCAAAATCTTAAATGTAGACAATTGCATATAGGTGTCTAAACTCCCATTACAGCTAATGCAGATCTAGTCAATGAAGAGCTAGGAGTCTAGGAAATGACTAGCTCACCCTGAAGTAGGCATCAAGGGTCAGATTGATTGGTCCCTAGGCTCCTCTCATTGGACTGATTTGGAGAGGATGGTGGGGTAGAATTCAGCTGTTGGCTCACAGGCATCTATCCGAGATGCCATTTGGTATTCAAAATGTCTGTTTCAATCTGGCAGGCCACCCAGGAGACCTGGTCTCTTCCAAAGCAGCAGCTGAAAGCCAGGTGAAATACCTTATAGTGCCAAAATTAATTTAAATCCCTATATCGTAGATGTTCCCTGACTCTAATGTGAACTTAGACACTCAATATATCAGTAGAAATTTAAACTCGTGTGTCTTTATCTACCCCGTAAGTCAAGGGAGCTACAGCAAGTGCTCACTTGGACGTTCTTAGATTGTCACAAATGCAAGACAAATCCATTAACAGAAATACCTTTTATTGTGAACAAGTTTTATTTCATATATGCAGCAGAATAAGTAAGGCCTAAATACAGACCAAGTATAATGAATCCGGTCATTTACAGTAACTCAACTGCATTGCAATAACTTAAGTTTCTATACCTTGATTATGTGTCTGACTTTTGAAAGTTTGGTTTACAACTTCAGGTAATATAAGTACAACATAGGCTTTGAAATGTTTGGCTTTGAAAACACTGGTTCAACATATTTCTTTGGTGCTTAGTATAATGCTAAATATTCAAATGTAATTCAGATATTCTACTTTAATTTAATCTCTTTAAAACAAAATCAGGTTACTTAAAGAAATAGAGATGGGGCATGGAGGTGGGATGGTTAGTACAGTGCAGTCCAGATGACAGGATATCAGTTTCAGAATGGTGAGATCTATAAGGAAATTTTAGCTTCACTAAAATCAATAGGATTTTTCTGATTTATTTAAGTGCTGCCAGGATTTCAGTATGGAATCTACTCTGAAACCTCTCCATCAATTATCTGCTTCCCAGTTTTGGAGAACTCACTTTGTACATCCTATTCTCCTTTTGGACAATGGCTTTTACAACATCTGTATGTTTCTGTTTTACAACAGAGGGCCTGATCGCAGTAGAAGCTGCTAAGTACTGTTGTAACAAAAATAATAATAGTAGTAATGTTTCTTAAACTTACCTACAGTAGCAGCTGTGCCTGGGAAAAAACGATCTTCACAAAATCGCCTTAAGAATGAAGTCTTTCCAACACTCGAATTGCCCACAAAAATAATCTTGAATAAGTGGTCTGGGACAGAGTTTATTCTCTCCTTCAAGTAAAAGCAAACATTAGTCTCCAACTGTTCTATAAATCCTGTTGCCTCTCCAATTTGCCTTGTCTTGAAGGCTAACTGAGATGGGAAAAAGAAGGTATTTTATCCTATCATGTTCTCCATTACTCATTAAGCAATATTCTGTTTCTTGAAATAACTCAGCATTTCCAATGTCTGCCATGCATCATTCCAGATCATTTGAAATGCAGTGATTTGGACTGAGCTCTGGAAGTACACTGAATATGAACCTTGACATCAGACAGCATTGAAAAATAAATGAAATTCCCAAAAGAAAACAGTTTATATTCATTCCTGCAAATCAAAACCCATACAGCTTCACACAGCACTGCTCAGTCGTTTCATCCTATACCAATGACACAGAGGAAACAGCACATCTTCATCTAGATAACAGAAGCAAAGTCACAGTTTTTTGGCTTATGCCACCTATCACCAGATTCTTCTCTCTGCTACTACAGTGGAGCCAAGAACTTCCATGGAATTACTGCATTTCTTCATCTGTTTAACATTACAGGCAGAAGAATGGGGGAAAGAGACAGAGAATTAGACCCAGTTAATCAGGCTGGAAACATTCAGCTATGTTTCTATCATTTAGTTTTTTATGCAGAAAGAACAATTTGTTCTGCCTATACACGTCCCGTTTACTGCAGGCTAAGCTAAGTGCATGTTGGAGAGAATATATCCTCTGTCAAGTAGGTCATTATGCCCAAGACCTCTGTATGTAGCTCAGGAGTTGCTTAGGGAAGAACACTGTAGCACCAGCTGGTTTGCAGGGGGTGCCCTAGCTGGCCTCTTCTATTCTGTGCAAAGGTGGGGGAGTTTGTTCTTCATGCTGCAGAAGGGGAACAAGATCATGGGTGCTCCTGGCAGTAGTTTGTTGGGACAGGAGTTGTAAGGAGGGAGAGGAGAGGGGGGAAGGGGAGGCAGGTAAAGGCCCACTGCCAGGCATTTCATGTACAAAATCATTGAGACTGCTGATTTCAAAAGGACATCAGAACTGAACTCACTGCATGACAGTCCTTTGAATGGGACATTGAAGTCTGGCCTTGCAAATGTTTTCTACAAATATACTGAAGCTTTAAAGAAAGAAGTAGAAACAATACAGAGCTGCACTCAATGGGGGGAAGAAAATAACCCAACAAAACCTCAAGCTGCTGTCTTCCTTAGTGTGAAAAAAAATTCATTCACTGACATAAATTTTGGGGACAAAAATACATATCTCTTTCATGAGCTGGGCTAATAGCCCATTACAACTATACAGAGATTTCTCTTCTAATTGTTCACTTCTCCTTTTCTATTAAAATCCCATACTCCACTGCAACTACAGGCTGCTAATAATACTCAAACATCTATACAAAACACATTTTCAGTTCTGCTGAAAAACATTCCCAGCTTATTAGTCTGTATGCTCTAGGAAATAAAACAAGTTAACATACAATTATCAGCTTGGCACCATTTTCATAGTGCTTCTGAGAACAGACACCAGAGGCCTTCAGCTCAACTCCCAACAAAATAGGCAGTATCAAGTCCACTCATAAAATAACCTTAATAATCAAACTTGATTCTAAAACTGCATCTGAACACTATACTAGGGGATGAGCTACTTCATAGTCTGCTTCAACAGAGTGCTGATGGGATAATGGAATAGCAGTGGGACATAGATTTACTTTTGCTTACAATGCAGTCTGAAAAAGTCTTCCCTAGATGTGTCTTTTGAGCAGTCTTCATGTAAACAGTAGCCAGGTCAAATAGCATACCTATCTTTTGTGCAATTTAACACAAATGTGGAAGATGGCAGGTATAAACATGTTCCATATGGAAAGAACACAGCGGAGAGGAGTTGCATCTCAGGCAGAGGTTTTGGACAGAAAATATTGCTTTAATTTCCAGTATGGTTCCTTCAGGTGTTTTCCCAATCACATTTCTGCTTATGCTAACTGCAGCTTCATTCTTCATAGCCACTCAGAAAAACGTTCTACCTGACTGTTAACAAAAGAGCAGCTGCTGGCCTCATGTACTGCTGCAAATTCTTAGACACTTTCAGAAGTCACCTTCCATAGGATGGCAATGGACTTGTTTATTTCTAAAAGGAGAAGAAAATTTACATTGGTTCTACTTGCCTAAAAGATGCAGTAGGTCATAAAGGATTAGCAGCTAAATGACTGTGAATGTATGGTGAATATGAAGGCTTAATGCCAGCAGCTAGGAGCCTGAGTTCAGTATAGTAAGCAATGAGATCATGCAATGTGGCAATACAAAGCCATGTAGACTACAGGAAACAAATGGCAATGAATTGAAAAATACAGGTTGTCTCAGACCCTTCATCTTCCTACGGTAAAACAGAAAATGACAAGACTTCTTATCTGAGTGAGCTACATATGTAACAACTGCACAGAATCATTCTGCCTCCTTTGCACAAGTATTTCTAGATACTACGCTCCTTTACACTGCAGATCCTTTGAGCAGCAAAACATGAGGGGAGAGAAGGACTGGCTGCAGAAGGCAGTCTAGTTGAGATATGGGCCTGAGACTCACACCTCAGAACTCATGATGCAGCAAACAGGCAGTTACCTTTTTCTGAAGTTTTCTTCAGTTCCAGTTGAGGATTATATGCAGAGCTGCCCTGAAAACACTTATTAATTGAATACCACTCCTCCTAGCCCAGGCATGCTGTCAGGAGGGGGAATCAGTGTGCAAGCACTGTATGTGACAAGATCACTTCTGATGTCTAAATCTCATGGTCAAAATGTGGTGATCCCAAGAGCTATAATTTAGGAAATGCAAAGTTGCATGAGAAATTCATCAGACTACAGCTGTATGGAAGGAGACGAAGCACTACTCACACAAAGTGGCAGTGGTCAGACACTTACACAGCCTGGAGTCTGGCCTAAGGAATGGAATGCCATCAACAAAATAGTCATTGGTAGGCCTAGTCAGTAGGCCAAGAGGAACATGCAGGACCATGCGCATATTTCAGTGCCACATGGACAGTTTATCAGAAAGGAGTGATCTGCTGTGTTTTTTTTTTAAACCAGATTTTAAAAAACAAGCAAAAAACCAACCCAAACTAAGGGCTGGGCTAAGGCACTGACATTTCTTGGAAAAAAAAAAAAGGAATTCCCAGTTTTAAGTGACCTTTGGAAATGAACTTCTTATTTACCCTCACGATGCTTCTTTAGAAACTGAAACAAGATGTTTTCCACAACCAAGCAGGAGATACATTATGATTTCTTGTCTCCCCTCCCTGCTTGCTCTCAAGTGGTTTTGGGGAAAAAAAAAATAAATTATAGGAAACAAGATCTGAGGGAAGATCAGCTGAGGAAAGAAGATCAGCTGCGTAGGGAATTCCTACCCATCTGAGAGGACGTACTTTCAAGGGGCATCACTGCTGAAAGAGAGCAGGCAGAACAGGCTGAACCTGATGACCTACCTGGCTTTTGCTCTCCTAAAGTCCAATGATGCCATACTTCAAAAACATGATACAAAATAAGTCATATAGCAAGAAAAAGTATACATTGTGTTAAATCATGTCAGAGGATGAAGCTCTGTTCTGTGCCCTAGACTTTTTATTACAATGTACCACTTAGAATTTATTATGTAACCATGGCATAATCCTATAATAATTTTTAAGATATGCTTGCTTCTTCTAAAAGAACTATATAATTATGACCAAGTATACCTATTTTCCCTATACTTTAATCTTTTTAATATGTGCTTCAAGAATCTAAAATAAGTAATACTTAACAATGATACTAAAATTAGAAAACAAGCACAGCTAGCTCTAAAGCAATAGGAGTGCAAGAACGACTTTAGACTCCAAAGAAATGTACTTTCCAGCATATTGTTTTAAGGATTATTACTGCATGGCGAATTTACTGTTAACATGCACATACAAGCTAGAGCTGAAAACAAAATCTGGATTTCAATTTACTAATTAATTCTTCTCAAAAAATAATTTAAAAGTAAAGATATTTGCTCTTATTATTTCTCAAAGTGTGTAACAGCTACCAAAGCTGACTCAAAAGTATCAGAATATGAGAAATGTCACTTTTTGACAAAAAAAACACCGCGACTTTTCAAAAAAAAGAGTTGCTTCTTTTTTTAGACAATTGCTACTTCAGTGGATCTTCTTGTGTCATCTATTACAAGGCTTAACTTCACTTTTCCTAATCAGTCCTTCAGCCATAAGTTTAGGTTTAGGTTGAATTTCCCTTCTTTGGAATCTTCAACATTTACCTGCAGTATATTTCCATCTCCCTCTTCACGCAATGGCTTAATTTGTCATGCTTTAACTTAAAAACAGAAAACTAAATAATTTTAGATTCTGAGAATTAGAATTACCCTTCACCATTTCACATTTTCCAATGCCCAATAGAATAGAATACAATAGTTTCAGTTGGAAGGGACCTACAATGATCACCTAGTCCACCTGCCTGACCAATTCAGGGCTGACCAAAAGTTAAAGCATGTTATTAAAGGCATTGTCCAAATGTCTCATAAACACTGACAGGCATGGTGCATTGACCGCCTCTCTAGGCAGCCTGTTCCAGTGTTTGACCACCCTCTCAGTAGAGAAATGTTTCCTAACGTCAAGTCTGGACCTCCACTGACACAGCTTTAAACTATTCCCATGCGTCCTATCACTGGATACCAGGGAGAAGTGATCAGCACCTCCCTCTCCACTTCCCCTCCTCAGGAAGCTGTAGAGAGCGATGAAGTCACCTCTCAGCCCCCTCTTCTACAAACTAGACAACCCCAGTGTCCTTAGCTACTTCTCACAGGACGTGCCTTCCAGCCCTTCCACCAGCTTTGTCGCCCTCCTCTGGACACATTCGAGGATCTTAACATCCTTCTTAAATTGTGGGGCCTAGAAGTGCACACAATATTCAAGGTGAGGTCCCTTTTGCCCCCTTACATTTGACAGTGTTTCCTTTCCTACAGGCTGCTCTCTAGAAGGTGATGGTGAGTGTTCTGTGTTTTTCTTATCCATTTCTATCTCAGGAGAAGTATTCTCATCTTCTTCAGTCCACCTATTCAGCTGCTTATCAACCAGCCTGTCAAGAAGCTGGGGTAGGTGATCTTCCTCAATCGATATTATTCTTTGGAGATGCGGTGTTTTAGACATTCCTCCAGTGGCTCCAGCATCAGGCTCTACAGAGAGAATTCCATTCAGTCCAGCAGAATTCCTTCTCTTCGAGTTACTGAAAACATCATCTTCTTCAAATGAATGGCTAGACAGAGAAAAAAGTAAGTACATCACAAAAATATATTGGACCTGTTTTTATTCCTACTGTTTTATTCTAGTGTAACTGAATTTAATCTCCCATGTTTTTTACTACTCACAGCAGGCATAATAGATTCAGTCCAATGTCTACTGAAAAGTCAGCTTATCATAGAATGTGTATGTATATATATAGCGTGCTTGATATATCACATCATGGGGAAAGCTAAAAACTTACAGCGAAAACCTGAACCAGAATACAAAACATAAGATTAGCCTAATTTCATGGAATAGCTAAAGTAAGTTTCTCTACTGTGATTTCCTACTCCCTTCCCCACTCTGTTCTGGAAGAATAAAACAGCCTCCCAACCCTTTCTATGTGTAATCTAATTCTCTCTTTAGCAGGTAGGAGGGAGATGGTTTTGTTTAATGTGGATGAAAAAAAGGCTAAGTGGGGCTTCAACAGAGGGGCAGTGTATATAAAATAGATCCAGAGTCTTCTCAAATGCCCGCAGTGACCACAGATGCAAGTTGCAATAAAGAAATGCTGATTTGATATAGGAAACAAAATTTCTTCATGAGACTGGTGCAGCAACAGAACAGGTGCCCAAAGAGGCTGTGGGACCTCCATCCAGATGTTCACAAACTCAACTGAACAAGGCCCTGAGCAACCTCATCTAGTTTTGAAGTTATCCATGTTTAAATAGGAGATTGGATTAGAGACAATCAGAGGTCCTTCCCACCTAAATTTTTCTATGATTTTTTTGTGCCTTAATTGTTTTTGCCAATTATGCTCCACTTCTCAGTACTGAACTTACTCAACTGTGCCTCTGAAAGTTTTCCCTTCTCACACTTCATGAACGTGTGCCTGCAGGGACATTGTCTTAGTTGGTATTTCAAAGTGAAATACTAGTCTTCTTTCCAGCTCCTCTTGTCTCAAAGGAAACATGCTAGAGTTTCACTGAGATCACCGTCTTGTTCCTGTTGATTTCAAGCTTATAACCACACAGTTGAGAATTAAATTTTCCATGTTTTACTAGTTCCACATCCCATACTTTACAATAGGACTGCTGTATTCTACAATGGGACGGGAGGAGGTATACTCTTTCAGGGAGTTACCACGGACATTGTACACATCAACATAGGGTGATGGGCAAGCTTTCATGCCTCCCAGCATATGCTCATCCACAACAGGGAAGTCTCTTGCCTTTGCAGACAGTACACTTGCTTTATGTGAAAATTTGCCTCTTTATTTCCAAATTTCTTAAAATGCACAGTAATCTTATAGTGACAGACACTTTAGAAATACATGCTTTGAAAAGTCTAAAAGTATCAGAAAGAAATCATTCTACATCTTCTTTCTATAAGCCTCATCGTACTCAAACAGGGAACACAAGAAAAAAAGTTCTTACCTATTAGGCAGTGTCTTCCCCTCTATGTATTTCCCAATGACAGACCCTGATCGTTGCTTCCAGCTGGCTTTTGGAATACTTGTTTTGCATTTCTGCAGAAATACAAAATACTTCTTACTAATTTACTTCTGTTGTTCATTATGGTTAACTGCCTGTATTCCTAATGCTTAAATAATGCAATGAATATGAAAGAAAAGATGTAGAAAAAATCCTAGAGGTATAAATGCAAGAATTCATCT
Organism: Dromas ardeola; assembly: GCA_013398915.1. Classification (NCBI taxonomy): domain Eukaryota; kingdom Metazoa; phylum Chordata; class Aves; order Charadriiformes; family Dromadidae; genus Dromas; species Dromas ardeola. The sequence continues at coordinate 4,835 of VYZM01012179.1, read as the reverse complement.
TCTTAGCAAACTAAGGGGACCACAATAAAACAGCATAATGTCATGAAAAGAAGTCAATAGATACAAAGTAATTTATACTAGAAGCTTCTTGTACGAACTAGAACACAAACAAGTTTAACTAAGTGGCCTTAGTCTCCTTAAGCCAGGGTACTTCTGGAACTTCTTAGGGGCCTATTCTCTGCTTCTGGATAAAAAGCTCTTACCTGGTACCAGTAGGTATTCAGGTACTGATTCAGGTACTCAGATATTGTACTGTTGTTATAAACATTTCAGGATATTAGCTACTCTTGACTGAATAGATTGTTCAATTTTTAGGTTATTTCATCCTCTCATGATTGCATTCTTAGCTTCCTATAAAATATATTACTCTCCCTCAAGATAGCTCCAACTTTATAATTCTAAAAATGTAGCTCTTAAAATTGTTCATCAAATTTAAAAATCTTATTTTCAAGTGTGAAAAAAGATTATATAAATTAAGAATGGGGCAAGATTTAAGTAGCACAAAAGTCTGTCTCCTGAACAGCCTTCTGAGCTCCTTCTTTTGAGGCTGTTCTGGTATGTGTTTGCCCATCATTCCGTTTGAAAATAATAGTTGTTTACCTGTAAAAATATATCACGTTCATCTTTGAGATGTTTGTTCCTCTCCCTGCAAAGAGAACACAAATAAAAGAAACACTGAGGCCAAGTATTTAGAACTGCTGACTTTTCTTCTCAGCACTAACAGACAAACTGGCAGTACAAAAGGCAAGACCAATGCACTTTAATTTGGCATATCTCCACCCTTGATCATACTGTATTTGTATTCTCACCACAGACAGTTCTCTATCTAGGACATTGAATCTCCAGTAGGGCTATGCTGATTAAAGCCAGCTGTCATCTGGCCCTCATTCTGTAGTTTATCAAAACAAATGCCTTAACACATAGATATCAGTTCTGGTCAATATGCCTTCACTTTAAATTAGAATGTTCAAAGCTTTTCACAGTAAAGATGACTTCTTAATGTGGAGAGGATGTAATGAACACCATCTCTATTCAACTGGTGACAGCTGTGAAGGCCAGTTATGCCCCTCTGAGAGCTACCAGATACAGCTGCCATGTAAAAGTCTCCCTTGGAAAACATCCATCTTCCATTCATTATGCAGAAGTGGAGACTCCAGGCAATCAGCCAGCTCTGATCAGATCTGACAACTCACCTGCGTAGTACATCATTCATTGTCTCCATCTATTGCTGGCCTAGCCATAAAAGAGACTGAGCAGCCATTAGAGTCTTGGTGAATAGAAACAACCTCTGCTGTCAGATGTTTCTACCTATGGCCCCATTAGCAGCAGCAGGCAAGATCACACCACATGGAGTGGCCTGTAGGAAACACACTGAGAGTGCCTTTGCTCAAGTATGGGAACTTTTTAGGTAACTTTAAAATGAGGCCTCCTGCAGGCAATGCAGTGAATGAAGGCCTACAGGCAAGTACAATCTATAGCCATGCAAACTTACCATTGAGCAAATAAAACCTAACATCGCTGCACATTAAAAAGAGGGTTACAATTATCTGAACTCTAAAGTCTGGAGTCTATCCATACAGAAATGTTACAGACAAAATTAGCTATCTATATTTTGATATAATTTTACAGATAAACAATCTGGGTAAAGAATCTTCGTTTTGGCTGTACTCCCACTGTACTCACTTGAGAAATAACAGAGCCTTTTAGTAAGCTTCAAGTCTCCTGTAGCCAGGCATCTACCACAGAACCAGCTTAGAAAGTTCACCATTGTTTCGTTTTACATTTGACTTTTAGAACGGAGACTGTCCTACAACACCAAATTGCCAAAACAAAGCAAATCTTTCATCTTACTGCCTTCTACTGTGTGCCAGAGCGGGGCTTAGAAAAGACATATTGTCTTTTGTAACCATTTTTGCAATCTTTTGTGTAATTATCCTGTGACAGGTTGACCTTGGCTGGCTGCCAGATGTGCACCCAGCCGCTCTCTGACTGCCCCTCCTCAACAGGACAGGGGAAGAAAATAAGATGGTGTCCTGGTTTCAGCTGGGATAGTTAGTTTTCTTTCTAGTGGTTGCTGTGTTTCAGGATTTGGTATGAAAAGAATGTCAAAAATGCATATTGTTTTAGTTGTTGCCAGCTGATGCTTATACTTTTAAAGGACTTTTTTCAGCTTCCCATAGATTCTGAGAAGGAGCATAAACAGAATGATAGAATAGCCAATGAAATATTCTGTACCATAGACATCATGCTCAGTATATAAATGGGGTTAGACAGGGGGACAGGTACTCGCAATCGGCGCTCGGGAAGGTGCCAGTGATACCAACATACTACAGTTTGTATAACATAGTAGGTTCTAAGGGCTTTAGAATAAAGTATGTACGTTTAGAAGTTAAGATGTGGTGAACTTCGTACTGTATGCTCTGCTTGCATAAGTGTCAGTATACACAAGCAAAGGAAGTCTGAGAAGACAAAGGAGAGACAAAAGTCTGGCAACATGCGGTTGAGCAAGATAAACATGATATAAACCAACCTTGAGGATAAGAAGGAAGTTGAGGAATGGAACCCTGCTCAATTGAAATTTGAACATCAGCAAACAACTCCTTTAAAGGAAAAACAACCTGAAGAGCTGGTCCAAGGTTAAGCTGCAGATATGGTTGGAAGTGCCAAAACAACCACCAGGGACCACCAGTGACTATCGATTCAAATCATTAAGCATGCGCGACTGGGAGGAGAATATGTAAATGACTTCTGGGAACTAATTAAGATTTGTATGATTTTTTGAGAAATGTAGTGAATATGTAAATATTATGACCATGACCATAAATATGTCTGCTCTGTGTTGCCAGACAAACACACTTTGGAGGAATGATCCCCGTGTGTCTCCAATGCTGCAGCTTTGCCAGTAAAGAATGCCTGCTTTCTAAGAGTTTCAAATCAAGTCTTAGAGAGTTTTATTTGCCACTTCTACAGTATCACGAGTTTCACCAATTCACCTGGTGGTGAGAGTGACTTGTGTCATTATTATTTTTATTACTACTATTTTCCTTTTCTGTTATTGTTCTATTAAACTGTCTTTATCTCAGCCCACAAGTGTTGGTTTTGGGGGGTTTAGTTGTTCTCCTGGTTTTCTTTTCCCCTCCTTTTCTCTTTCTTCTCCCTACACTTCTTGGGAAGGGAGGGGTGGGAAGGAGGGGTGAGTAAGTGCTGCGTGGTCTTAGTTCACAGCTGGTGTCAGACAGATGAAAACGCTTGTGGGTCAAGATAAAGGGAGGAAGATTGCTTACTGTGACAGTGTGCTCCCCCTTCCCAGGTGCCAACCTGATCTTTATCTCCCGTAACCCTCCCCAAGCAATAAATCCCCATGGTGGTCATAATGGGTGCATGAGTTGTGATGGCTGCACCAGGCTCAACTTGGTTTCAGGGAGACAGATAACAACACAATAGCCAAGGACTAACTTGAGCAATACTGGTACTGTGGTCAATATGCAAATATGGCTATAGGTCAATCATCTTACTCCCATAAATAGTTAACAACACAAGAGCCATTTGAGCTCTCTTGCACAGCAGCGGGCTGCACGCCAGTATCTTCCCTTGAGTAGGGATGCCGTTCAAGGTTACTTCTCAAGATTCAGAGATTCCTTGCCACAACAGATCTTCGGTAAGTGACTAATAGCATGCTAAATTTTGAAATCTTAGCTAAGTGATATAAAGGATTGATTGTGCATATATGAT
>VYZM01012178.1:113770-137556 GCA_013398915.1 Dromas ardeola | reverse complement strand
GAGGGAGGGAGGGGAAGAGAGGAATGCAGGGAGGAAAAACGATTAGATAAAGGATGATAGTAGATAATCAAGGAAGATAGCTTCTGCTCTATGGAGATTACCATAATAAAAAGTCGAGGATGAAGGACGTATAAAATATTCTCTTTTGAATACTCAGGCTGGAGGAAGAAGAGTCGGTTTTGTAGCAGCATTATGTTCTCCTTTTCCTGTGGGAACAGAAAGGCAATGGGTGGGAAGCACCTGGCCATCCTCCCTTGTTTTCCAGCATGCTCCAGAGGAGTAGATGTGAGCTGCTCACAGAGTGCTATCCCATACATCCTTGATGCATATCTTCACAGGACGGAAGTGAGTCTGGAGGTAAAGAAGTTAACTCTGAATAGATACAAATCCATTCCTTGCATCTGTTTAGCATGTAATATTTGAAAGATTAAGAATGAAGATAGGGGAGCTTGCAAAACTGAGATAAAATTCAACAGAAGTCAACAAAAAGCCAAGACAAAATAACACAACAATTAATTTAAAAGGCAGAGAAAAGGTCATAGATCTTATCTGTCATACTAGGTACTAGTGAAATCTCATCTGAAATTGAAGGCACAGCTCTGGCCACTTCCATCCAATCAATGTTCAAAAATGATTAATTGAAACAAGGAGATGAAGGAATGTATAAATAGACTAGCATGAAAACAGAGAAGGAAAATTTTTCAAGACATAAAGAGCTTGGCTTTAGACTAAAAAAAACCAAACATGGTAAAAGGGGCAGGAAAGCTGCCTGTAAACATTAAGGAGATAACACTTAAGGAGAAGAAGAGCTGTTTTTGTTGAAGGAAAATAATAGAAGACAAAAAAGAAACTCTGATAAACTAAGTATGGATGCCATAAAAGGCTTCCAGCTACCAAGCGCTTTAGTCTGAAACAGCCTTCTGGTGAGAGTAAAGGGAAGTGGAAACTGAATTTGCCCCAAGGTGTCGGTCAGTGATTTTATAACTGAGGTTCCAGGGCACTATTTTCTGCAATAAAAGTGAGCTGAGCTCTACAAGCTAAGAAATCCCTTTCAATCAAATATCATACTCCTAAATAGACCTGTGTCTCTGAATCACAATCTGATTCTTATTGTGTCTCAGAGCAGTGAACTTTTCTCCTTTCAAGAAATCTTTTTCAAATGTTAGAAGAAAGGTTAAGAATAGGGAAAAAGAGTGTGAGTGGAAACTAATATTGACGATTTACAAAAATGGTCATGGTCAGCTACGAGTGAAGAAGAAAAAACAGAAACATTCACAGTTAGCAAACATAACAAATTTCACAAGTAAGTTGAAACGTGAGATTTGCTTCAAGAGAAATGTATGATTTTTTTTGAAAGATATTTGTGGCTTAAGTTTACAAAATAGATTATTGGTTTAGCTTAAGTACTGTCTTCAAGTAATTATTTGAAAATCAAATTTGATCCAGAAACCTACGTCATTCAAATACCTTAAAAATAAATAATTTCTCATTTATGCTGCTGTCTTTCAGAGCACCTTGTGTCAGGGCATGAAAGCTGTGGGTATGGTATGCTGACTTGAAATATTCCTAATCTTTTGTCACTAAGAAAAATTTATATTTACAGTCATTTCAACCCATACTAGTGCAATACAGTATACAAAAAAAGAAAATTACTAGCCCTGATAAAAACATGTATATGACTACATGATACCGTGGTTATTGATCTGTCACTTGGATCAAGGATGGACACCCTGGACTTTCAAGTTTCAATCTTTATCTCATGATCTGAAAGTCTAACTTCCCTTTTGAATCAGTCATCAATAAGGATATGCAATTTATTTCCCAGTCATGCATGCAATACCATTAAAATTAGTCTCAAAGAGCTGCGTTTTGGACCCATTGATAAATATTATGCCCAGAAGGAACAACTGAGACTCTCTAGTGAATATTCTACCTCCAGAAGAATTTCACCTGCTGCTGAAATACATTATGTCCTAATTTCATCCACCCTTGGACCACATTGTGTTAAACACTGCAACTTAACGAAGTTACAAAGAATAACTGGCAGTTTCTGCCCTCAAGTCCCTCCAATTTCAAAGCATGACCAAAAGGTAACTGGGAAGTTTCAGAAATGGAACAATCTATGCAGGAGAAAACTGTCAGCTTTCACGTGCTAAACATGCAACTGAATTACCTTCTTGAGTTTGATTTCACTTCACTGGGACCAAAGCAGGATGCAATCTGTCATCATTGAGAGAAAAGCCTCATCAGCACAATGAAATGGGAAAATAACCCTGAAAATAGTGCTGAGGTAAAAGCCCTTCCACTCCTGCTTATCCTTCCAAATGGCTGAGGGTGAGAAAGAACATGTTGCTAACTGTGTAATGAGGCACAGATTGAAAATTGCTTAAAAGCCTGTGCACAGTAACGGGGAGGATTTTACCCAGTGGCACTCGGAGAAAATTATTGTAATTGCACTTTTTAGCTATTATCAACTTGGTCTCCAGGACCTCGGTAAGTGCCATTAGACATCTGCTGTGGGACTATTCTCAGCACGAAAAGAAGATGCCAAGTCCTTTAAAAAATATAAATAAGTGGGGAGCACACATTGGTTTTTTTTTTTTCTGTAGATGTGCCTCACAAATAACATTACAAAAATTTTTTTTTTTTTTTGTAAACTTCAATATTATTATTGGGTTAGGTTGGCATATGCTATTTGTTGTAATGAGTGTTTTCCAGGAGGGTTGGATACTATTTATTTTATTCATTTTAATACTTATAATAGCTGAACATCTGATTAAGGTGAATTTTCTAAACAAAGGTATGTTATAAGTTGATAGAAGTTGAATATCTAGAGGTCTTGCTTTCAGAATTTCATAACTCATATTTGCTTTACGTCTGACGCAGTTCTGCAGAGTTACTCTTGTAAAAAGAAGGGGAAATAGAGAGAAAAGGGATTGAATCCAGAAATGAATGGCTGGATTTAAAGAAAAAGTCATTCTCTGTTCCAACAGTTAGAAATTAAGCGCTCAGCTCCAGGTGCGGCGTTCACAGTACTGAGCCTGTGGTAGGGTTTTTGGTGATGATTTCACCTGTGTTTTGTAAAATTGTTGTGGGTTATCCTTGGTGGGCAGCTAAGCACTACACAGACGCTCGCTCACTACCCACCTCCAACCCACAGTGGGACAAGGGAAGAGGAAAGGAAGAGTAAAAGCAAGAAACTTGTGAGTTGTGATAAAAATTGTTTGATAAGGGAAGGAGAAGTGGAAGAAGAGAAAAAGGAAACAAAATGAAACAAGCAATGCAAAGGCAATCACTCACCACCTCCCATGGGTAGACCGATGACCGCCCCACATGTTGCTGTCGAAGAGATGGCTAACCTCCCCGAACCCCTCTTTTTATTGCTGAGCAGGACGTTAAATGGCATGGAATGTCTCTTTGGTTAGTCGGCGTCATCTGCCTGGTTGTGTCCCTTCCAACCTTTTGCACACCCCAACGTGTTCACCGTGAGGGCAGGGGGAGAAATGGAAAGTTTTGAGCTTTGATGCTGTGCAAACACTGTTCAGCAACAGATAAAACGTGAGTATGTTATCAGCATTGGTTTTGGTCACAAATGTAAAACACAGCGCCATACGAGCTGCTATGAAGAAAATAAACTCCATCCCAACCAGACCCTGTACAAAAATATTCAGAAGGGAGAGATCAGAGGGGCAAGACCTGAGTCCTATGCCGTCTTTCACTGGAGATCTCTCATATCATAAGGGAGAATTCCAAAGCTATCCCAGAGTTTGGGCAGAGCCTGGGTAGAGATGCTAACATCCTTTCTGTGGAGGAATCTGGGCTACTGCAGACACGGGACTGCAAAATGTATGGCTTCAGGAGGAAAACAGTCATGAAAGACCACAAACTCATAGTGAGAATAATCAGCAGGGACGGGACCACACAGTTTTCAATCCTGCTTTTGAATTATTTCAGGTTGGTAGCCAATGATTGTTTAGCAGAAGTAAGTGAAGGCTACATATACACTATTAAATTAAAATTGTTGTGACTTTCCTTTGGCACTGATACTACCGGCATGAAGTGGTCAATATCTATGCTATTAAACTCTCTCGCCGTCCAAAACAGAGTGGCTGCATCTAATATGCTTCTTGGAAGTGGTCCGTGGCCCGCATTGACTGGTTAAGTGCCTGGCAATTGTCTGGAGAGCGCTAGTTGGTCCTGACCAAAACTGTGCCAGACACTATTTTAACACATCAACAATATAATATAGCAAGTTGCTGTCACTGCCTAAGCAGAATATAGACATAGTCAAATGGCCCAACAAGCAGATCTATATTTGCCCACCAGTGGCCCGATTATCTGCTGTAGCTCTTTAGGATTGCCAAGTATCTGGGGCAAACAGAAGTTATCCTGCTCTAAATGGATCCACCTCAGTGGAGGTGGCTTTTAAATAGATCCAACTTCAACAGTCCTTAAAGTTCAAATGGTTGATCAGACCAGCGTTGAGCAAAAGACAGGAATCTACTTTTGTAGATGGAGTCCTCCCCTTGCAATAGCCACACTGTAGAAAATGCAGATCTGGAATGCCAGGAGGAAGTCAGCCAAAGTGCTGAAACGAAGAATTGAAATAGGTCAATACAGTATGTGGACTGGTGGTGTGGATGTTGTATTTCCTGAGGGACTGGGGGAAATCTGTTAAAAACCAGATAGTTCCAAGAAAGATGTTGACCAGGACAGGAAGGATTCATCCTTCAAAGGGTCTTGTTCCTTCCCCATTTATGCTTCTCTGCTTAGCCAGGCAAGGCAACAAGGTAGGGCAATAAACCTTGCTTTGTTCCCCTCTGCTCTATATTGTGCCTGTTTTCACATGTTGTTAAGACTAGGACACTACATATAAACAAAGAAGCTAACTCAAACACTCTCACAGAAGCAGGCCCTCAGCCTCCTGCTTTTTTCTTTTTTTTTTTTTTTTTCCAGGGGACCTTACCTGGGATAAATACACAAAGCGGCTCTTCTCCATCCTTTGGAACTTGGTAAGACAAAAGGGAGAGCCTTGAAAGTAAAGGTAACTGCAGAAGAGCAGGCAGCTATTCACTTGCAAAGCAACTCTCTTGGGCTGTTTCCTGTGATTTTTCTTCTCAGTTTCCCCCGATCAAAGAGGAGTCTCCACAGTCTGCATAATACATGAAGCCGAGACAGATAACAGCATGCTCCAGCTGCTCCTGAGTGTGCAGGGAGACTTTGATGTCTGCATGCTCTGAGTGGCCCTAATAGATCCTCTTCCCCTGTTAGCCCCTGCATCCCTCAAAGCCCTGCTCAGGAACACAACTGAAGAATTATAGTTTCCTTACCTCTTTCACTAGGATGGTCTATTTTTTTTCCTCTGAAAGAAACCACCCCGACTAGGGCTGTCTGATGCCTAATGAAGCAGGTAGAGGACAAGATTCCTATCAATGCAGTAAGGGATGAAAGGAGGAAGAAAACTTGTTTAGTGACACCAGCAGAGATGGGTAAATACAGGGCAGTACCTCAGAGTGGAGCAAAAAAACATCCCCTACCACTGCACGAAGGAAAGAGATTAGCTCTCAGCGCTGAAGCCATGCTTCATGGTAGGCTTCTACATGCTTTGAAGCACAAGTCTAAGAAATTGAAAAGGAAACAGTCCTTAATCCTGCTTTTTTACGATTTAGTGATAAAGTTAAACCCACTTTGCTGTAAGAAGCTCAGCTGATTTTTAGAAGCCAGGCTATTTCCTGAGATACAAGGCTTTGCTTATATAAAGAGATCGACATTTGTTTATTGGGGTGAGGGGAGGGGTGGAGCAGGCAGTGGTGTGTGGGAGAAGTTCTGATGATTTTTGTAGAGGGCTGACTTTTTTTATTTCACTTTTGGTATTGTTACTTTATATTTGATCTACAATTCAGGGAGCAGGGGATACCAAAGGAAGAAGAAATATGAAGAAGGAAAAGTGTTTCATCCATCTTTACCAAGACATCCTGAAAGGTGCATTTTTTTACTTCCCATTACATGAACAACTCTTTCAGGAAAAAAAATAAAAATCTGCTCTTCTCATCCTGTCCAATATGAATGATGTAGTCTTAATTACATATGTCCCATCCTGCTAAAAAAGTCACCACACTGCCCCAAATGGCGTGAAGTGGTAACTTTTTACACAGCTTCACACGTTCATGTTTATTGCTATCAGGAAACCGTAGTCCAATTTCTTTACAGTTTTATGACACTGCAAATATCAATTAAAAATCCTTCTCCAAAGTCCCTATCAGTTTCCATCCCTGATGTTACCCTATCAATACACTCTTAATTTCTCCCTCCCCTCCACCCTCCCCACCCTTCTACCTCATATTTAGCTCTGTGAATTTCAGGGAACCCAAAAGGTCAAGCGGAGCATCTCATACTCAAGAGAGCTATAGCTCAGACTAAACCCTTTCATTGCTTATTGCATCCCTTATGCCCAAGGCAACCATTTTGCTTTGCAAAGTAGAGGTGACAGGTCACTGCTCATCTGTGTCCCCTATGGCAGGCAGCTGGACAATGCATTTTTCTCTCTTTCTTTACTTCCTGGGTCCTGCATGCCCTTCTCCCAGCATTGCTCCTGTCCTGGAAGTCTCTCTAAGATGGTGTCTTACTTTTCTACATACTGCTTTGAGGCAACCTGCCTATATTTTATAGAAACTGTTCCTTACCATTTGTTAAGTCACATCTAAAGAGAAACAACCAATTGCATCTCTGTAAGAAGCATGTATGCCATCATAAGTAACTTCAGAAAATCAACAGCACAACTCCCAGGTAAAGTATAAATACAGAAATGGATATCCATTATTATTTTCCTGAAAATTCCCCCTACAGGGATGGTGAAACCAATACTGATGCATCACCATGAAATTTGATTAGTCATTATGAAGAACAGCGAGAGGCATCCTGGACTTCTGTTTTTCCTTAGGAATGGGAGTCACCATAAGAACGACCTGTCATTATTATTTTTATTACTTTGGTTGATTTACCGAATAGCCTGCTTTAGGATGAGAGCTCAGTTGTACTGAATGAAATGTGCACTGTGTCTGAAAGTCTGTCATCTAGGCACATAAGAAGTAGGTATGTGAGATGTACCTGAAAGTTGAGATACACATACCAGAACATACCTTAAAAAAACCCCACAAAACAACAAAACAAAACACAAATAAATGAAACTAAAAGAAAACAAAATTAAAATCTACTACATGGCAATTTCTTCCTTTTGACAGAGAATAGTAGTAAATGAATACAGAAAAAAAGATGTGGAGGTGGGTGAGAGGATGATTCTATTGGAGACTCAACTTACTGTAAAACTGATTTTTTTGCAAGTCAGCTTAAAAGCTGAAATGAAGAATTGAAATATATCAATACAGTAAGTGGGCTGGTGCTGTGGATGTTGTATTTCCTGAGGGACTGGGGAAAATCTGTTAAAAAACAAATAGTTGCAAGAAAGATGTTGACCAAGTTGTTGGGACTCTTTTGCTTGCGTGACTGCTTGTTATGGTGGGCTACAGAATTCTCACTAATTAAAATAAATGAGTGAATATTACAGTGAGAAATTGGCTAAAAAAATATTTAAAGGCAGCAGCTCTGGAAATCAGATTTTATAGAATCATAGAATGGTTTGGTTTTGAAGAGACCTTCGAAGATCATCTAGTCCAACTCCCTTGCCATGGGCAGGGACATCTTTCTCTAGATCAGGTTGCTCAGAGCCCCATCTAACCTGAGCTCGAATGTTTCCAATGATGGGGTATCCGTAACTTCTCTGGGCAACTTATTCCAGTGTCTCACCACCCTCATTGTAAAAATTGTTGTCCTTATCTCTAGTCTAAATCTACCCTCTTTCAGTTTAAAACAACTACCCCTCATCCTGTCACTACTATCCCTGGTAAAAAATCTCTCTGTCTTTCCTAGAAGCCCTGTTTAAGTATCAAAAGGCTGCTATAAGGTCTCCCTGGAGCCTTCTCTACTCCAGGCTGAACAATCCCAATTCTCTCAGCCTGTCTTCATAGCAGAGGTATTCCAGGCCTCTGATCAGTTTTGTGGCCCTCCTCTGGACCTGCTCTAACAAGTCCATGTCTTTCTTGTCTGGGGGATCCCAGAGCTGGAAGCAGTACTCCAGGTGGGGTCTTAGAAGAGCAGAGTAGCAGGGGAGAATCACCTCCCTTGACACACTGGACATGCTTCGTTTTATGCAGCCCAGGAAGCTTGCTCTGTCCTTAATTCTTACCTTCAAGTGAAGATCTGTCAAGATAAATATTGATGGGTGAAGGAGAAGGACTGAATGAAATAACAACGGTAAATTAAATTAATTAGGGAAACTCATGATGGACTTTCAAAGATAAGTCAGAGCAATCTGACTGTTGAGATGCAATTATTCAAAGAAAAGTAGGAGCTATGTTCTTTCACTCCTTTTTCTCCACTTCTGCTTTGTGTCTTTCGTCCTTCTTTACCCCTATGTGGCCTACCGTTCAAAGTGCTTTATCAGTCACCATCTTTGTCTAAAAGCGGAGCTAAGACTTAACTGCAGATTAGGCCACACTAAATATCCCTACCCACCAAGAGCAGTTTGTTCAGGTGCTGTACTAGTCTCCATGTTAGACCATGATGTAATTATTTTCTCACTCTGACTGTCTTTTTCCTACTCAAATTATCCCTTTATACCTTTCCAACTTAATCAAGAAACACAATACAGAGTGGCCACAGCAGAGGACAGAGCTCCTCCTCAGTAGATAGATGTTCTGCCTCCTTATAATGACTTAAGGTCTGTTCCACAGCAATATCGGCCTCATAATCAGACACAGTATCCTACATTGATTCAGAGTTAACTACCTATTCATTTTTTAAATCATTAATCATATCCTTTCTCATCCTGTGTTTTGCAAGGACAAACAAAATCTCCTTCAATCTTCTTTGATAAAACAGAAGTGACTAAATCTTGGTGTCTGCTTCAGGATGGTCTGAACTGAAACCTAGGTGACACTCCACTGACAAGAAAGAAAAAAAATGCAGAGTGATTGTTCTGAAATATCACTACAATGAGATAGTTATAATAAATATATATGTAGAAATGTTTTATAACTGGAATTTGTTAATTTCTAAGCCAAAGATAGTTTCATGGGAAAAGCTTCAGTCGTTGCCTATAGGAAAAACATAGAATGACACAATAACTCAAGTTGGAAGGGATGCATAAGAATCATTGAGTCCAACTCCCTGCTCCTTGCAGGACTACCTAAAACTGAAGTGTATGACTAAGAGCATTGTCCAGATGCTCCTTGAACTCTGACAGGCTTGGTGCCATGACCACCTCCTTGGGGACCCTGTTCCAGTGACAAATCATCTTCTCAGTAAAGAACATTTTCCTAATGTCCAATCCGGACATGATGCAGCTTCATTCGATTCCCTCATGTCCTATTGCTGGTCACCAGAGAGAGGAGATCAGCACCTTACCCTCTGCTGCCCGCCTTGAGGAAGTTCTAGTCTGTGATGAGGTCACCCCTCAGCCTTCTCCATTCTGAACAAACCAAATGACCTCAGGTGTTCCTCCTAAGTCTTTGGCCTAGAGACCTTTCACGATCTTGGTTGCTCTCTTCTGGACACACTCTAATAGTCTGATGCCCTTTTTATATTGATGTGCCGGAAACTGCACACAGTATGCGAGGTGGGGCCACACCAGTGCAGTGCAGAGTGAGACAATCACCTCCCTTGACCGGTTAGCTGTGCTGTGCTTGATGCACCCCAGGACATGGTTGGCCCTTTTGGCTGCCAGGGCACATTGTTGACTCATACTCAACTTGCCACCAACCCAAAACCCTAGATCGTTTTCTGTGAGGCTAATCTCCAGCCTCTCGTCCAAAAATTGTTTATCTTCTCTGTAATCTGTATCATTAGATTACATTATGAGGTCAATGTCTTCTCCAATTTATATGTGGAAAGTATGCAGAAAAAGGCAATAAACAAATTTTCTTATACAAGAAAAAAGAACCATGCATTTGACAAACAGCATGCAGTAAGCCTATGGTCTATTCAACTAGGTCCTGGCGTCTTCTTTTCAAAGGGAAAAAAAAAAATCTGCAATTCAACTGAGAACTGTATACTGCATAAACATGTATTTTCACTGCACATTTCACTAAAATATTAAATATAAATATTAAATATTATATTTTCAGGTAAGTGTCAGTGCTGTGAAATGTCAAAGACTTTTTTTTTTCTTTTAGCAGGCTTTTAAATATTATCACAGCAAAACTGCTGTTTAATTGACATTCCCTTTACCGTCACTCAGACAAACAAAAGGATTAAAACATCAATTAAATGGTGATTATGACACGGTGCTACTTCGCAGAATCTGAAATTAAATGCTTAAGAATAAACTTTGAGGAACTACTTGAGGAAACAGTCTTGAGTTTAATATCTGAAAATGTTGGTTTTGAAATATTATTTTATGTATATTTTATGAAGATAATGAATGCTTTTTCTTCTATTTTTGAGAGTATATGTGTACCAACAAAATATGGTATATTAATAAAACAATGAGAAGACTCAGGTAACTAGGTTTTCTTATAAGCCATCTATGCAAATCCAGGCTCCAGCCCATCAACATCTGCCTCCAGATCAGAGGTGAAAATAGATGCTCATCTTTGCAGCTCGGACAATCCCCCGAGAGCTAAGTGTAGCTACCGGGGACAGTGAAGATGCTGAATGTCCATTACAGTTTAAAGTATTATTCTCTTGCTCAGTATACATAAAAGTATGCTTTGTTAGTCAATGTTAATCCAAAATAGATGTGGAGACTCCAGTACTGGGATGCAGAAGACCCAGCTGGTAGGAAATAAGCTTAGTCTCTTCCTGAGTTGTGTGTGGGTAAATTCATGACTACGTAGGCACAACTTCAAAATAAAAGATTTTCCTAAGAGGTGGATAACTCAAGGCTTGAAACGTAGGTGCTTGGTTTGCTAGGCTGAAGAGGGTCTGTTGCTGCAAGGCTGGCTCTTCAGAAAACCATGAAACTCAGAATGACCAATCATTTCCAAAACTTGCTATTGATAATCTTAAGAACTAAAAATTGGGAAGGTGGGGGGAGGTTTCATATCTGAGTGAGCTCCAAGCCATGTGTCAAAAATTTTCAGTATTGACTGCCTGGTGTGGAGAATGATCCAATCATACATTAAACTTCATGTCATTATGGTCACCTGGTACCATTTGATGAAACCAATCAGAAATTTTGGAGACAACAGGTTTTCAGCACTTTTAGCAGGAAACCTCTTATAAATCAGCATTTTCCTAAGTTGATAACCCCTTCAGGCTATAACCCCTTTAGGCAATAGCACCTTTACTCTTCATGGCTTTCTGGGGAGGGACTGTCTTTGACTGGCCCTTCATGGTAGGTTCCACATCAGGACAATGATCTAGTCCTTCTCCTTTGATGGTCTGAGGAGCAGCTGGTTCAGGGCTCTGGTTTTCAATGATTAGGTTTTCACCGATTAGGTTACTAGTGTTCTTTCACCTATCATTTTTCCTTTTATCCTTGCCAGGTCCTTATGTTTAATTTGCTTAGCCTTTAGTCAGATAACAATATCAGTGCAAACTCTTTGAAGAAAACACATCTTACGTGTTTACACAGCTGCTAGCCTAGGCTTGGGTCTCCGATAGCATAGTATTGTTGCCAAATTGCACTGCTGGCTACGCCACTGGCTTTCTACATATTCTTAAACAACTTCTTAAATTATTTCAGTGTCTGCTCTCAACTGATAAAACATGATGAATACAAATGCATGCAGCTGTCATAATGAAGAATGAAGTAGTTCAGTTTCTTATCCATTGCTAATGTGTAAACATAAGTATTAAGGTGAATATCTTGTGGTTTGAAGACTTCAGCACAGTTTTTTCATTGCCATTGCTTCTACGTTAATGTCTCAGCAGCTTTCTGGATTCCAGGCATGCATTGTGCTACCTGTACTATTGCTGTGCTACCCTAAAAGAAGTCAGTTGCTGTTTCTCCAGAATTTTACATCATCTTCTGTTCAGATTTGATAAGCACTCTCTCATGATGCACATTTCGTGTACTGCATGGGTGACTGGAGGAGGTATGGTAATTTTTTTCTTGCTGGAAGAAAACAGGGGTGTGTCCTGAGATGGGATATGATAATGAAGGGGTGGTGCCTGTAAGTTCTTCCATGTTTTCACTCCATCTACACTGTGTCTGATAACCGTGAGAAAACAAATCTCTGTCTCAATTCTATTTGGAAAGAAACATTGCCATGGACTGATTAAGTTTATAAAAAGAAATATGCCTTAGAGTGACTGTAGTCAATCACTTTCATGTCCTAAAAGTCTAGCAAGAAGATGCAATTCTCAGAACTAACTGTAAGTCTAAAACAGGGGAAAGATAAACAGTCAGTAGGGGGGAAGACGGACTCCAGAGGAGAGCATCCAGTTCTGTGATCCCTGTAGGGATTTCAATGACATAAATAAATGAGTCAGAGATGTTGCTCCAGCAGATCCTCCCTAAGGGAATGGTCAACCCTGAGGAACTTTAAAGGAATGCATGTTTTTTTTTTCCCTCGCCAACACAATTCATGTGCTAAGTATTGTGTTTCCATAGCAACACAAATTTACTTAATGAGACAGTTTGCACAAAAGGAGGCTAAGGGTTCCAACTCTTCGAGTACACTGTGTCGCAGATGGAGTGATACACTTCACTTGTAGAGAGAAGCAGCATTTATTGATATAATACAGGAATTTAACAAAGTTTGATAGTAAATGTGACAGTGTTTTAACAAGATTCGATGACAAAGTGCACTTGGCTTCTTACTGCACAGAGGACAGGGTCACACAGAACTGTCAGGGACATGCCCCCATTGAGTCAACATTCAGAAAGGACCCCCTAGATTTCTAAACTCCTTTTCAGACAGGAGGCTGGGTGCGGCTTAGTCCCAATTGATCCTTTATATCACTTAGCTAAGATTTCGAAGTTTAGTACGCTATTAGTCACTTACAGAGGATCTGTCACGTCAAGGAAACACTAAATCTCGAGAAGTAACCTTGAGAGGTGTCCCTACTCAAGGGGAGATCCTGGTGTGCATCCCACTGCTGTGCAGGACAGATTAAAGGGCTCTTGGGCAGTTCACTATTTGTGGGGGTAAGATGATTGACCTGTAGTCATATCTGCATATGGACCACAGTGCCAGTATTGTGGTTAGGTGGGTGCATTGCTCAAGTTAGCCCTTGGCTATTGTGTTGTTATCTGTCTCCCTGAAACCATACTGAACCCCAGATGCCGCCATCAAGACTAGATGTACCCATTGTGACCATCATGGTTATCACTTGGGCAGGGTTACAGGAGATAAAGGTCAGGTTGGCGCCTGGTGGGGAGCACACCATCACAAGCTGATGTAGATAACTGCTTGAGCCATCCAACATCTACTACACAAGGATCAACATGTTGGGTAAATATGGATGAAAAAGCTGTAGTTCTTTCTTGTGTTGCCTCAAGTAAGTAAAGCTATATTTTCCTCAGGTATTTAGTGCTTAGGATTTAGACCACACCGGGACCCTAAGACGCCAATACTGCTGGTATAAGCACTGTGTAAAGTAATGAAATAAACCCTCATGAAGGGCTTTGAGGAGCTGTGAGTGCAAGTACTATCACCACTCTGTGGTCTATTGTTGGGGCCCAAATTCAACAAAACCATTCTTACAGGTGCACAAATGCACACTCATATGCACACGCACATACACACTCATGTGAGCAACATGGAACACAAAGTACATGCAAGAAAGGAAAAGGTTAAGGGAAAAGCTGTCTGCTTAGTGCTGAAACCTGTCATGACGCACCAAGCCTCTGGTCATTTTTAGAAGGTGCCATGACCATAGTCACGGACAACCAAACTCCCACATAGTTTGGGTTCATTCTCTTTTTCTGTAACATCTTCAGATATTTTTCATATTCCAGCAGTTGCTCTCTAGCAAAACAGGATCCCACAGCACACAAAAGGCTGAAAGGAAGCAAAGACTTTGTTTGCTGTCTGAAAATACATAAGCTGGAGAATTTAAGGAAAAACATTTGCTCACCTAAATAAGAATTTACCTGTGAAAAGAGAAATAATTGTCATGTTCAACTGCGCACAGGTGATTGAAATATGTTAAATTCTAATAATTTCTGATGGTTGTATCACAAATAATGTCCCATAATGCCATACAAAGAATTCACGTGAACAAGAGTTCTGCCTGCCTTCTGCTCATGGAAGTCAAGCCTTTTAATCAATGCAGAACAGAGGTTTCCATGCCTGAAATCATCCCTAAGTCCATCTACGTGGCTTCCCTATTTCTCTTGCCTGTTTTTCTCTTTTTTTCCTAAAAAAAAAAAAAAAAGAGAGAAAAAAACCCTTTTTTTTTTATGTTTGTGAGTGACTATGAAAAAGGAGGCACTTACAAACATTATCAAGAAAAGTGGAATTTCAGTTTCCCTGAGAAAGGAAAGGGAATCTGGCTGTATAATGGCCTGACCTCTCATCTTATTTATTTAAAAAATAACACCCACCTTTGGAGACTGTTATTTGTTCTCTTTCCTGACACTAACACCTGGCAAAAGAATTATAATTACATGCAAAGAAATCCCTATTTGATCTGATTTCAGTGTGGTAGTATGAATGAGTAGTAAATATGTGGATAATGCAAACTATTAAAAAGTAAGTAACGTTTTATACAAACAAAAGCAATAATCAACAAGTTTTCCCCTAACGTGTCTGGCCAAACTTTCCTTTTCACGATACATTCACTTGTCTTTCCATTTATTGATATCAAGCACAGGCCAAAAACAGCAGTAAGGACCTGATAATCCATACACTAAGTGACACATGATCAGTTTTTTCCAGTTCCCACTGAACCAATGCTCTTGACTTTAAAACCGTCATTATGCTTGTCGTGAAGAGGAGCATTTGAGTGTATCCTTGCCTGACTGGTGAAACGAGCAGAGGCAGTCATTACAATGCTGGCAAAGTATTTGCTTATCATGGATATCTTCAGTTCTTTTCCTTTGAAATGACAGAGCTCATGACTGCTTTCTCTTCTCTCTCGCAGTGGCAACCCATTTTTTAACTAAGGGTATTTTCCAGGGTACAAGATGGGAACACGGGTATTAATGAGAGAACGTGCCTCCTCCTGGGGATCTGTCTCTGAAGGCATGAAAGAAAAGCAACTTGAAGCCCTGTTTGGGTCTTTGATTATCTTTCCTTTACTATTTTTCACTGGTTCCTACTTCCTTTCCACTGGCTCGCTGAGTTTCCAGCAGCTTGATTTTCCTTTCTAAATGAATTATAATGAATGCTGGGTCTTCTGCTAACTCCTGGCCCAATTCTGTCTACAACACAAGTCTAAAGGTGTAATTGCATTAACAGTGTTTTTTCTTTGTTCACAATAAGCTCTTTCCTTATCTGTAAATAAAATAAATGCTTCCTGGAATGCCTTTTTTCTTAAATTTTATGTCTTCAATACTCTCTCTGTCTCTCTCTCTCACACTTGGCTAAAGAATTATAATTTCTCCCTTCTCTGTCATTGGTTTTCTAATTCTGAGAAGCTTCCAGTTCTACAGAACTTCAGCTCAGCGAGGGATGTGTTGAAGGGCACTACTACCATTTCAAGTATTGCTCACACCTTTTTGTAGATGCAGCTCTCTAGCCTGCTGTTTCTGTTTTAGCTGTCCATCATGGTCACCTTACTACCTCTTCCTTCTAAAAGGCGCTTGCAAGTCCATCCTTGCAGAATCCTCTAATATGGTCCTAGTTAACCCTTAATGCTTACCACGTTTAATTATATTCCCATTTGTTATGAAATTTCCTGGTGATTTCAGTGGCAGAAGACTATGCTCTGAAACCCCGATTCCACTCAAATAAATGGAAAATAAATTCTCCCTGGGACTTATTACAGGTAGAATGTTATGCTTGTGATTTTTATTTTTTTTTTTTATATTACATGTGCTTTGGTTTCAATTTCCTTGTATCAACAGCTTTCTTTAGGCAAGTCATTTGCTCTTAGTAATCTCTTTTTCTCATATTTTCCTTCTCTTCCTCTCCATCTTTCATCTTGTATTATCTTAGGACTCTAGAGAGAAAAAAGTGTCCTTTAGCATCCCAGCACAGAAGTTCTAGTAGAGATGTGTAGGTTTGAATTACATGGTGTCACTGTAAATGCATGTATGTAGATACACTGTTCTGTACATACCGTCCTGTTCTTGAAGGAAACATTGAAAAAAAATGATGTAAAGATTGGAAAATGACAAAAATAAATAGCTGATTTGGGTTTATTTTGAAGATATTTTGGACTAAAAATGTCACTAGTCTGTAACAGAGCAAAAAAGCATTAAGACTAAAGACTTAGGTCTTTTGCTGCATTCTTGATCCATATCAGCTCATGCTGCGCTCTTCCATTAAGTTCTGTATAACTGTTCTGTAGAGTTCTGTATAGCTTCCATGCTTCTGAGCTTCTGGGAAATAGTTTGCATGAGGAAGAGTTGTAGCCCTGCTCAGATGCAATTCAGTCTGGCGTCATAACTGAAAACGAAGATAAGAGTCTTATGAAAAGCAAGACTTACGCTTGTAAATGCTCTCTTTCATGAGCTACCAAAGTTTAAAGAAATTGTAATATTCATAGTATTTGTTAGTTCTAGGCTCAAGGTGTTTCCTATAAAAGTAGGTGGGAGTAGGACAAATGAGACAAGGTATTGATGGTGTGAATATACAAAAGAACTTATGCTGTCTGAATATGTGAGAGATTATTCCAAGTAGAAGTCTATTTTTTTCCCAAAGAATAAACACAACTGTAAGTTTTGTAACTGTAATTTCACATACAATCTTAATGAGCTCAAACAAAGGCAGCAACATTTTAGAATGTGTGCTCCCGTGAATAAGCTGGGAATGTGACAAAGACATTGCTAATTAGACTTACAACATACATTTGAAATCAATCCAAAGAGGTTTTCTTTTCAAAAAATGGATTTGATGATCCAAAGATACTGCATTATTGAAAGGACCATTATTGTTCCAATCACAGAAAGAGATTCTGTGTTTACTCAGGTTTTTACTTATTTACAGTTTCACTTTTTTTTTCCTTTTTTTTTTTTTGGAATTCATGCTTCCACTGAAGTCAATGGGAAAGGATATGAGTCTTAGCACTCTGACATCCTTGTACATGTATTATATATGCCTCAGCCTCTCCATAAAGCATATGAGACAGATGTACAGAGTAGCAAAAATGTAAGCTAAAGACCATTGTCTTGCCTAAAGCATTCTGCTTTAAATAATTGAGCTCTTAGATACGGTAGCTGGATGACCACAAAGAATGGGATTCTTCTCACCTAACATTATCCATTTAAAGATGTGGGATTTAGTATAAACTAGTGCAGGGTTGATCTCATCCAGTGCTTCATGTTTATGGTGCAGACGTCTCCATCTGCATGAGGAATCTGCATTGTTATTTTAGTTAACAAAGATAATTTAATACATGACTGAAGTGTAGGAGGTCCCTAAAATCTAATGACTCTTTTGACCCTACAGGGAGCATAGTATGACTTGATCATATGGAGATACCAGCACGGTAGATGTACGCGTTCATTCAGCAGATGCCAGCCTCGTGTCTAGGATTCCTCAGCAGTCTGAGACAGAGAGAGAGATGCTCCTCCAGGGGGCGAATCATCTCGTCCTAAGACTGATATTGAAAAGAGGTCAGGTGAATCACACTCTTAAATTGCAGTGTTGGATGGATATCTAACTCTTCAAGCCATGCTGGTGGTGGCAGTAGGTAAAATGCCACCCCTCCAAACCCAATAGACCTTCTGTGTAAAAGACAATTTTATTTCTCATCAGGGCATGACAGCATGACTTGCAAGCTACAGTGGCCACTAGTCAACTGTGAGGATGATTAGGGGACTGGATGATTAAGGGATGGAACACGTCTCTTATGAAGAAAGGCTTCTTCATAAGGAGGGATTTGGGTCTTTTCTGTCTGGAAAAAAGACGATTGAGGGGGGATCTTATCAATGCTTGTAAATACTTAAAGGGTGGGTGTCATAGAATCATAGAATCATAGAATCATAGAATCATAGGGTTGGAAGGGACCTCTGGAGATCATCTAGTCCAACCCCCCTGCCAGAGCAGGGCCACCCTAGAGCAGGTTACACAGGAACAAGTCCAGGCGGGTTTTGAATGTCTCCAGAGATGGAGACTCAACCACCTCTCTGGGCAGCCTGTTCCAGGGCTCTGCCACCCTCAAAGTAAAGAAGTTCCTCCTCATGTTGAGATGGAACTTCCTACACTCAAGTTTGTACCCATCACCTCTTGTCCTATTGCCGGGCACCACTGAAAAGAGCCTGGCCCCATCCTCTTGACACCCACCCTTTAAGTATTTGTACACATTAATTAGGTCACCCCTCAGCCGTCTCTTTTCCAGACTAAACAGACCCAATTCCCTCAGCCTTTCTTCATAAGAGAGGTGTTCCAGTCCCCTAATCATCAGGAGGATGGGGACAGGCTCTTTTCAGTGGTGCCCAGTGACAGGACAAGAGGTAATGGGCACAAACTTGAACATAGGAAGTTCCACCTAAACACGAGGAGGAACTTCTTTACTTTGAGGGTGGCAGAGCACTGGCATAGGCTGCCCAGAGAGGTGGTGGAGTCTCCGTCTCTGGAGACATTCCAAACCCTCCTGGACGCGTTCCTGTGCAACCTGCTCTGGGTGACCCTGCTCTGGCAGGGGGTTGGACTAGATGATCTCCACAGGTCCCTTCCAACCTCTACCATTCTGTGGTTCTGAGGATCAGAAAGAGTCCTTGCCTAGACCTGTAAATGCTAATTTGTGTGACTGTCCCAAAGGAGAATAAGGTAACCTGTGACATGGCCCTACCTGCCGTACACTCCAAGAGACCTGCAGGGTGCACAGCAGTGGTGGCAAAGGAGTGGGAATGTCTGGGTCTGAATCTTGGCCTTCAAACTGCTCCACCACCAGCTTGCTCTGACTGTGCAGTTTTAGTCCTCCCCTCGCTTAGAGCCCACGGGGGATTGCTGTACATACAGAGAGTGTTCAGTCCCTTATCTTTTGATTAATACAGAAATCAACAAGCCAAAGCACAGGCACAGAGGAACCGAGCGCTCTGTATTTTAGAGAAGTGACTTCATCTCTGTAGACATGTTTCACAGCCACTGCTCCAAACACAAGTGTTACCTCCCTCAGCTCCAGGACAGCACATTCCTCTTTTGAAACCTGACATGAGTACTTTGAGAAAGGCAGCGAACAACAGCTACTGAGCACACACATTACACTCGGGGATAAGAACAATATGTGTCACAGTCACAGAGCTGACATGCTTGCAGGCATTTCCCTACCAACCTATTAGTCTGAGGTTCTTTCTGAAGAGCAAACAGAAGGTGGCATCCCATCAAAAAACCCTAGATAACCTCAAGTCCCAAGACATTATAAACTAGATAACTAGTTTATAGACATTATAAACTAGATTTGGTGAGACACTGGAACAGGCTGCCCAGAGAGGTGGTGGAGGCCCCATCCCTGGAGACATTCAAGGCCAGGCTTGATGAGGCTCTAAGCAACCTGATTGCATTAAAGATGTCCCTGCTTACTGCAGGGAGGTTGGACTGGATGACCTATAAAGGTCCCTTCCAACCCAACGCATTCTGTGAATCTGTGATTCTATAACTCCCCTCCCTCAAATCCTCACATAATGGATTTGCCACTGACCTTGACAAAATAGATGGGAATATGGGAATAGAGGTTTAATAGGGCAGGGGGCAGAGTCTGGTTCTCAATTTAGACTCCAGATAGAAAATCAGTTGTAAAAATCTGCAGGAAATACAGCCAGATATTTATCTGTATATTCACTCGGGACAGATGCAATGCTGATCCATATTCGGAAGGGAAAGAGAAGGCAATCGGTGTGCTGCTGCATGGCCTTGGCCACAACAAAAAGGACTACAACACCTCATACAGATATGATTCTCTCCAAGATCACACACCGGTACATTTTCACCTGGCCCAAATAAGGACCCTGTAAAGACGAAGTCAGGCAACCTATATCCAAAGGCTGTAGAAAATCCAGGTATGCAAATCCCAGGTACCTGAACACCAGTGTGGGTTCTACCTTCTCTATTCTGCAAAGGCAAACTAAATCCTGCCTGACGTCTCCATGTCACGGCAGATCAATCAGTTCATAATTGACTCCAATTGGTACAGTGACGTACTTTACCTGCAGGCAAATGGCATTCAGAATGGTGTGAAATTCTCTCCCACTTCTGAAAAAAACATCAGAGCTTTCAAACTGATCTTTACGTCCAACAGACCCACCCATCAGCATAACTGAGAGGCAATTTTTTTTAGATACACATAGCTATTAAAACCCACGCCCACTGTGTAATAAATTATACACATTGGGGTGCATGAAGGTTCTTCCACAGGATCTTTAGAGGCTGCAGGACTGTGGTTAGCCTTTGTGTGCCACATATATACATAATTTCCCTGTCTGAATCATGCAAAGAACAGTTAGACCCTGCAGCTTCTTACTGTAGCCATGTGCTATTCCTTAGACGAGCCTTTGAGACAGAGTCTTCCAGGACTGCATTTATTTTCTGCAGTCTTGGGCAACAAATGGTGAGGGGAGAGACAGAAAGCAAGGCCCTGGATATATATCTCCAGGCTTTCTTTGATCATATCCTAGTTTTTCAACTTGATTTCAAGCTAGATGCTGTAGCTATTTCAAGATTTAAAGAAAACAATGCTGCAAAAAATAATAGGAAAGGAAAACGATATTAGGAGTACAAGGCGACTTTTGAGGTCATAAAGTCCAGTCCTCAAACTCACAGGAAACAATGCAATTAATGTGTGGTCCACAGAACATATACTTCAAACCCTGGGGCAGAAAATACTTTCAAACAGTCTACATGAAACTTAAATTTTATAGCGAAAGACCAAAATCTCCAAATATGATGTGTCAAAAGAAAAAATTGTGAGAGACGTTGAGCTTTGCCAGTACACTCACCTGCTGCAAAAGTGATAATTTAGGAAAGATTCATGTGTAATCACAGAAGCAAAGTATACTTTGCAGATCTGCAGAGCTTTGTCCCACAAATTGCCTTATGCCTGCAGCCTGAAACTCATTTCAACCCTGAGTGTGTGTTGAAGAAATGCCATCCAGGTTCTGGAGAAATTTCGGTATCGCTCTTGTCATCAACACATCCCAACCTGAACCCCTGGGCAAACTCTGAAGTGTCGTAGGGAAACAAACAAACCAGCCCCACCAGTAATTAAAACCAGAAAGAAATGATGAGCAAGGAAAAGAAAAGAGGCAGACTTTTTTTGCCCCAACAGTTGGAAGTCATTAGGGGAAACTGCAAAACATGAGGAACAGAATAAACACAAGCCAGGCAAAGACCAGTCAGGTCTCCTTTCAGAGCTTTGACACAAACATACTAGTACAAATCCCCACAGATTTTCTTTCAAGACCCACTTTTCCTTTTATTCAGAAAAAAATTAGAACACCTTTGTACCCCATTTCATTCCCTCAGCTGTAAGGAGGCACAGAAATGTGTCATCCAGCATCCCCCTTCAGCAGCCGGAATGAAAGATTCGCTTGGAGTCTGGCTTCGTAATACTGCTCTGCCTTCTCATTAAAATAAATCACAGAAAGTGTTGTTATTGCATGCTCCAGGCTTAAAAAGAAGTCCTCAGGTATTTATCCATATCTTCAGGGACAGGCAGAAAGGCAAACTCTGAATGGCACATGGAG
Organism: Dromas ardeola; assembly: GCA_013398915.1. Classification (NCBI taxonomy): domain Eukaryota; kingdom Metazoa; phylum Chordata; class Aves; order Charadriiformes; family Dromadidae; genus Dromas; species Dromas ardeola. Next base: position 115,760 of record VYZM01012178.1, on the reverse strand, counting down.
AGAGTATAGAGAAACAGCTTGACAATGGGAGTGAGAATAAACTTTCATTGTACCTACTCTTGAAAATTCAAATTCTGCAGTGTATTAAAGAGCCCCTGAGATTTTACATACATTTGGTTATGTTGCCATAGTGAAATGGTTCAAATGATCACACACACACATATATATATGGCTGTCATTTGGGATCGGTTATTCTGTGTGTGTGTGTCCATGTGCTTTTTTCCCCTGTTTGGAAATAGATTAGTGAAATACAGCCTCTGGGAATCAGGTTGCTAAATTTTGAGGATTCAACAGATATCTGTATTTGCTGCTGGGGACATATAGATGCATATATTCACAAATATCCTTACATATGTGTGTAACAGAGGTGTATATATGTTCAAGGCCATCACAGGATGGGATTCGTTACCTTCTCCCACTCCTGTAGGTGCTAAGCGGAGTATCCTGAAACCTCACATACAGACCTCTATGGGTTTTCTTTTTTTCCTGAGCTCTGGATACCGTCTCCTCACCTTTGCTCCCACCCCCAGGGCAGCTGTCAGGAGCGTGTGCGGACTCTGCCTGCCCCTGGGATAGGTCACCCTGATGCCACAGAGACGTTATTAAATATTATACTAATGGTTAATTCCTGGGGAAGAGCCTGAGCACTGCAGCTCTGCCTGATGACTCAGAGGCCCATTTGTCCCTTGTACCACTAGATGGCACTATTAACTTAAAATAATGGCACACTTTCCGGGGAGCCTCCCTCCAAGCCCCAGACATAGAAAAGAAATAGCAGGGGGGGTCTCTGTGTGGAGAAGAAAAGGGGACAGAGTGGAGGCCATTGGCAAAATAATCTACATTTTTAATTTTGCCAGGTTACTAAACAGTTACACGTCTGAAAAAGGTCCAGGACTGTTAAAACCACAACACACAAAAAAAGCCCCGGGGCTAATTTTGCTCCGAATTGGACCCCGCTCACAGAAAAGGTCCGAGTTGCATCTTGAGTCCTGGGTGGGCTGGCTCCGTTCTCAGCTCCTGCCCTCACGCCCGTGGAGTGTTTGTGCCTGCGGCAGGAGGATAAACACAACATCCGTTATCTCATTAAATTGTTACTGTCCTTAAAGCCTGGGAGCCTGTGGGATCAGCCCTGGGTCCCTTTCTTTGTAATAATGAAAAAAGAAGAAAAGTGCTTGTTAGGAAAAAACACAGTTAATTAAATTATGATCTGAAAGAAGCAGCAGTTTCCTGTCTTTACTGAGCTGATATTATCTGCCTCTTATGGTCAGTTAGTGGGAGAAAGTGAGAGCTGGTTGTGGCAGGATCCTTGCCAGTTTGGGTCAAAAAGCAAGGGGATGCTTCAATTTGTTCATGTAATTATGTGTGCTGCTGCTCTCCCTCTGGCTGACGGTGCTCTCCCTCTGCCTTCGTAAGCCTATGTGCACATCTAGTCTCTCCATGACCACTCTGTAGTGTAGGACTGGTGCTGGGGTCAGGGTATCTGTGAAATGGGTGTGAGAGTCCTCTCTTAGTCCCTGGGGTGGCAGTTTCTCAGCACTGAGGACTGCAGGGCCTTTATACATCCTCCAGGCATGTAAAGTCCGCAGCAGACTGCTAGGAGCAGCAGAAAGCATTGCTTTCCTGTGGGAACCCAGAAAAGACAGGCTGGATGCTGGTACCTCTTTATAATAGTGGTAATATCACAGAATCATAGAATCATAGAATGGTTCGGGTTAAAGATCATCTAGTTCCAACGCCCCTGCCATGGGCAGGGACACCTCCCACTAGACCAGGTTGCTCAAAGCCCCATCCAGCCTGGCCTTGAACCCCTCCAGGGACGGGGCATCCACGGCTTCCCTGGGCAACCTGTGCCAGTGTCTCACCACCCTCACAGTAAAGAATTTCTTCCTAATATCTAACCTAAATCTCCCCTTTTTCAGTTTAAATCCATTACTCCTTGTCCTATCACTACACTCTGTGATAAAGAGTACCCCACTATGTTTCCTGTAAG
>VYZM01012178.1:75050-90366 GCA_013398915.1 Dromas ardeola | reverse complement strand
CAAAAATCAATGTTCTACTTAGGGAAATTATTCAGCAGGTATTAATGTTTCATCATACAACTCCATATCCATTTTCTGTGGGATGTTTTTCAATTGCAAATTGAAAACCAGTATGAAAGTGTTACCTCTGCAATCACAGTTAAGCCTACTAAGTTCATAAAAGAAGAGAGAAAAAAAAAATTGAATTACAATAATACAAATACGAATGTATAAAGGGCTGAATGCAAAATTGGGTAGGGTCTTGTGTGTCGTTGCAGGGAAATCAAACTAGCGTTGTATTAAGGCAGTTTGCCTCTGTCACGTAAATGGCACAAGGTGATAGAATGAGAAACAAGAGAAAAACATAAGCTGTAGTTCTTCCAACACAAATAAACTTCTTTGAGAGCTCACTGAAGCCACTGGGGGTCTTTGAACTACTTCCATGAGAGACGACTTCTTCAAGCATAGCAGGCTTCCGCTTCAGCACAACATGAGCAATAAACAATATAACTAGAATGTGGGGCTTATACCAAAGAAAACCCATAGAGTAGGGATCCAATACACTTTCTGTGAGAGTAGACAGTATCACACACCAAGTGAAGAGAAGAAGCCTTGCTTTGCTATCAAGATGCCAAATTTGAATGACAATACTTGAGTTTTATTGTTTTAATTTTTTTCTCAACTGAAAGGTGCTAACTACTACTCCTTATTAAGAGTAGTAATAGTAATACTGCAACTCTTTGTCCTCTGACCTTATTTCTTAGGGCAAAAAAATATTTCTGTATGTCTTCTCAGAAAACAGAGGTGGTGTTCAAATCACTCAGACCTAAAGGTGGTGTCTTAAATCTCTAGGATTTCCCCAGCTGCTCTTTTCCTCCCAAGAGGACACTCTGCCTTATAATCATCTTTTCAAGGGGACATCACATTTGTTGTAAAGAGACAAAAAGTTTGAGATAAGTTATTTATACAAACTTAAAGTAGATACACTGTACTCTAGATAGCACAAGGAGCTAATCCATGCAAAAGAAGACTTATGTACCTGCAATTTTTTCTCAGCATTTTCACTGAGATTTGGTTAAATGGGAGTTCAAGATAATTATTTTCATCCTGTTCCCACTCCATGATTCATTTCTGGTTCTTGTGTCTTCTCTGAAATGGCCAGAACCATTCTTTTTATAGGTTTCTAGTACATAATATACAGCATCCCTACCCAGCCTCAGTTCATGTCCTGCAATTCATTTATATAATCCGGATTTAAACTACCTTGCCTAGATCAATGCTAGCACTTAATCCAAGATGTACTTGCATCTGAAAGGATGCATATCAATGTGTAATACAACATCTATTAGTTTTAAACCTTCTGTTAGGTGTGATAATGTCTCTGACTATCAGGGTGAAGCTTTTTCAGGCTCAATATGGAGGTTACAGAACTAAAAGAAAAGGACACAAATCTATTAAAAAAAACCCACCACTCCCTCTCCCCCCTAATAAAATCCCCAAACATGTTGAAATTATGAATGAATCCTGATTACCACTGAATCTATACTTTTTCCTAAGGCTTCCCAACTCAGTGAACTTGGTCAATATCTATACCTATATAATAATAAAAGTCATATTGGTGGAAGTCTGGTGTGGTCTTCAGTCCTAGTGAGGTGTTGATCTGATAGATAATTAATATCACATGGAACATGTACATAAAACACTTACTTTTTCAAACCAACCTTAGACAGAACTCCTTTGTTTCTAATGAGTAATAGAAACCTCTGAGCAGGTAAAACTTAAGGATTTTGCAGACTTTTACAGATTTAGTGTTGGGTTTTTTCCTTTCTTTTTTTTTCTTTTTTCTTCTTTTTTTTTTTTTTTTTTAAAACAGAACTTCCATTAAGAATCAAACACAGCTTCCAGCTACACATTAACCTATTTAAGTTCCTTAGTGGAAGTCAGACTAAAGAAAAAAAGAATTAGCACTAGTCAAAGAGAAAATTCCTAGTCATTCATCTAAATGTTTCTAATTTTAAATCCTAGCTTGACCATTTAAATGCTAGCAGACTGGAGTCAATTTGTATGTATAAAAGGCACCTTTGGCTTTTGTGACTGAAAATGAGTGATGAAATAATTACTCTCCTAGACTACAAAACAGTTATTTATAAACAAAACCCAAAGTATAGTACATTAGCACTAATGACTAAGTAATTAATTGCTACCAGCAGAAAGTGTTGGGAGAGGTCCACATTGAGACACATTATTTTCAAATATTTCAGCTTTTTTCTAATTTTAGAATTAGTGTATGACCTGCTAGTGATAATAATAATAGCTTTAATTTATACTAAAAGCACTTACATCTCTACATTAGATAGAGTTATAACTGTGGGCAGATGCATCTTTCTCTATCCCAACAGGCCTGTTTATCTGTAGAGCTTAAGATACTGTTGCCGTTATCTGTTAGCTGGTTCCTTAACACAAGTGACAGACATCTGCACATTAGAGATAAAGCCTCTGGGATCAGCTGCCTGTTGTGAACTGTGGCAAAAGCTGTGTCTGAGCCTCTGTGAATATCAAATGCAAGACAGAAACTTCCACTGAAGAAGGAAGATGCAGCTTACCAGCAAAGTGTGGATCATATTGTCTTCTGTATTTCACGTAAGCTGAAATAACTTAATACAGCTACAAGTTAGTGAAATGTGTTGTTTGGCGTTGGTGATGGAGAACTTCATTACAACAGTGCTCCACATATCTGTAATTTATACATCTAATGGAGGGGTAATTATACAGGGAGGTAGAGAGAGTGATCCCTATTCTTCTCTAGCACACCTGGGTGACAAGTTTCTCCACTCTCCCTACCCCTCTCCCTACCTTCCCTTCTCCTTGGCTCCTCTCAGTTTGTAAGCCTGAAGAGCATCTAGTTGCTAATGAAATTTTGGAATTGCAGCTTGCTCTTTTTTCTAACCGAGGTGGTATTTGGCGGTTACCACCCTCTTTAGCTACCTAGGTTACCACTTAAACCTTCTTTACAAAGGCAAACAAAATAAACCCATCCTCCCTGATGGCACAGTTTACTGAGAGGAAGCAGACGTTGCTGACCAAGGCAGTCTTCAGTGTCGGGGAACTCCTGGTTGTTATGTTCCTTTGAATGTTAACAGCCCCATTGGCAATAGTCTGTTCCAGAAGGCAGCAAAACCCCAGTCTGGGAATGATCAGGTGCCAAGATATATGTGATCCCTGGGATGTAGATAATTGTAGATAACTATCTAGGCAAAATGACATTGGTGTGTGGAGCCTGGAACTGATGGAGAAATGTTTGACTAAGTACCATGGTAAAAGGGGGAAGCCCTGAATGTTACTACAATTTGGTTAATGAGACTAAATTGACAGAAGAGGAAGAAGGTCAGAGCAACAACAACTTTATTGGCACATTCATATGCAGGACAAACCTCTGATAACAGCTGTTTTTGTTTCATTAAATGTTTGCCATTTACCTGTTATGCCATAGAAAAGCTAATTCTGGGGTACCGCTGAGGAAAGCAAATTAAGGTCTGCATTGTCACTGTCTGCCTGTTTCAAGAAGCGCTTCGCTATGACCAATAAGGTATTTTGAGAACAGCAAAAGAACATCCTGCACTGTGCTCAACAGAATCTTGCTTTTCTTTACTAATAAAAACAAGAAGTGACTTTGCCAAACTCTGCTGTGCTTTTTATTAATTACTATTATTTACTGTTTGGCACAATACATAATAGGGAGAAAAGCACTTACTTTGCTTAAATGAGTTCAGAATTGTATTATCTTGTGTGGTAAGAAAGAAAGCAGCACACTGAAAGTATGTAATTAACTTGTACCATGAATGATGTGGTGGAAAACAAAGGCCAGTGTAGAGCTAATGTGGTGGATGCAAAATAATGTGTTCTCATGCACAGCATTCTGGAGGTGTACATTATTCCCACTATTTATTGTGTTTTCTGAGTCACAGTGCTATTTAGAAAATAATTTGAACCAAAACAAAACCAGAGTCTAAATGATATGCTTTTGTGCAGGAAAGAAATATCAGTAAAAAGGCAAATAGTGTTACCCCCACCCCCTTCTTTGTCTAGCAATGCAAAGAACACTCTATGTCAAGGAGCACAGCATAGCAAATAGCCCATTTGCAGCTTAACTGCTTGACAGTCCCAGGAGCGACTTTAAAGCCATCAACACAACTGTGCTGGCTGCATCCCATTGGTTTGTTTTAGTCCAGTCACTTTGCATTAGCAATGTCACTCGCTGTGTTGCAGCAGGACAGACAAAGCATGATGTTTTGTGTCACGCGAAGGCACCGAAAGAAAATGTTCCCTGAAAACAGTGGTGATTTTGTCTTTTCTTTAAATATCTCAAACTAAAATATTGTCCCCATATATAGCATTTTTTTCTTCTGAGGATTCCCGTGGCAATTGTCAACTCTGCCTGTGAAGGAACCACTTCACTCATCCATTTAATGCAGCCACCTCTGGGATGGAGAGTGACAGACAACAGGCAGCAACAGCTCAGGAGTTGGAGAGGGAGCTCTGGGACAAAGACATCAGGGCAACTCCCTGCAAAGCACTTCCTACAGAACACTTCAAAAGAGCATGGGATCAATAGGGCTTTTTCCTTTTCTAATCCCTATCCAAAGGGACTAACTCACTTTCTACAGCATCTTGGAATGGGAAGAGGCAATCAGTTATATATACAGCCAAAATATTTTAAACCTTAACCTTGTAACATCTAGGCCTCAACATAGTATCTTTTGACTAATTAAAAATAATAATTAAAAAAACCCAACACTAAAACCCAAACATATTTGGGTGGGAATACTTGTGGAGAACATTTTTAAATCTCCATTAAAAACATCTCCAAATGTTAAGCGTCAACATTTAAAAGCATTTAAATGTTGACACTTAAAACAAAAGTAAGTTTAGTTGTCTAAACATATTAGTACCATTGGAGATACCCAGGGGTATCAAAGACATCTGCATGTGACTCCCAAATATGACACTCTAAAATATCTTTAAAAACACCGAATATCTATGTTTAAGTTATTGAATTGAGCCACTACCTATATGCCACCAGAGGTCCAGAAGGAAATCAGCCTTTTCTGAATTTCAGATAATGTATTTAGTTGTCTAAGTGTGCTTTTCATTGTGTACATTTAGACATTACAGGTTTAGTCATTTCATCTTGTCACAGAAAGTGGAGTCATGGAGAAATTTAACTGGGTATTGCATCTATCAGGCAATTCATCACAAAATGAAAATGTAGGTCTTTTTTCAGAAGCTCATTCCTGTCCTAGATGTACATGTGCCCTCTTAAGGTCATTGCAGAATAACTCAAACTGTTTTTATGAGAACCATCACATCTTAAATGCCATATAAGTTGCCTTTATCAACAGCAGAAAGAAAGGAAGCCCTTATTTAGAGATTCATATAGTAGTTAGTGTTAATTCTGTTTTACCCTCTGTTTTTGTTAATTGATCTTTGAGGAAACCTAAGCAATCAACTCAGATGTAGAAACCTGCATTGCAGAGATCTTCATTTGGTCACATGAGGCCTGCCCTCTACGTGAAGATGAGTAGTAGGGCAGAAGTCTTTCATCTGGTAATTTCTTGAACAGAAAGCAACTTCCCTCTGTGTGTACACATCGCATTACACAAAGGATATTTATCTATCTATCTATCTATCTACCTATCACTGGATACCAGGGAGAAGAGCTCAGCACCCCCTCTCCACGTCCCCTCCTCAGGAAGCTGTAGGGAGCAATGGGGTTGCCCTTCAACCTCCTTTTCTCCAACCTAGACAAGCCCCAATTCCTTAGCTGCTACTCATAAGACATTCCTTCAGCCTTTTCACCAGCTTTGTTGCCCTCCTCTGGATGCATTCAAGGACCTTCACATCTTTTTTAAATTGTGAGGCCCAGAGCTGCACACAATATTCAAGGTGAAACCACAGCAATGCTGAGTACAGTGGGATAATCCCCTCTCTTGACCAGATGGTTGTACTGTGTTTGAGTACATCTTCATTAATGATATCCATGATGGGACAGAGCGTACCCTCAGCAAGTTTGCAGGTGACAGCAAACTATGAGGAACGGCTGATACATCAGAAGGTCACACTGCCATCCAGAGGAATGGTTCCAGAGGAATCTCAACAGGCTTGAGAAATGGTCTGACAGAAACCTTATACGATTCAACAAGAAGTGCAAAGTCCTGCACCTGGGGAAGAGCAGCTCCATGCACCACTATATGCTGGGGTCCACCTAGCTGGAAAGCAGTTTGTGCAGAGAAAGACCTGGGGGTTGTGGTGGACACCAGGTTGAACATGATGAGTCAGCAACATGCCCTTGCTGCAAAGAAGATTAATGGTATCCTGGGATGGATTAGCAGGAGTGTGGTCAAGGGAGGTGATCCTTCCCCTTTATTCAGCACTGGTGAGGAGTACTGTCTCCAGTTCTGGGCTCCTTAGTACAGGACAGATATGGACATAGTGGACAGAGTCCAGTGAAGAACCATCAAAACCATTCAGGGACTGGAGCACCTGACATATGAGGAAAGGCTGAGAGATCTGGGATTGTTCAACCTGCAGAAAAAAAGACTCAGGAAAGATCTTGTGAATGTGCATAAATACCTGAAGGGAGGGTGCAAAGAGGACAGAGCCAGGCTCTTTTCAAGGGTACCCAGTGACAGGATGAGCAGCAATGGGTGCAAACTGAAAAACAGCAGGTTCCCTCTGAACATCAGGAAACACTTTTTTTTATGTGAGGGTGACTGAGCACTGACACAGGCCGCTCAGAGAGGTTGCAGAGTCATCTTCTTTGGAAATATTCAAAAGTTGTCTGGAAACAGTCCTGGGCATCTGGCTGTAGGTGTCCCTGCTTGAGCAGGGGGGTTGGATCAGGTGACCTAAATGCTGTTTCCAACCTCAACCATTCTGTGGTTCTGTGAGTGTGTGAAAATTACCTTCACAGATCAAGGAAGACTTTGTCTAACACACTCCTTCCCTTCTCACACCCCTTATCTGCATATATCCATTTCCTCCTCCTCCTCTTAGATGAAGTGTCTGCTTTGCATGTGAATGGTGACTACATATAGAGTAATGTTACTAATTTCATCATGTTCCTTATTAAAATCAGTGCTGTTCTAAAATCATTAAAAAGCAGTCAGAAAGTATTCTTCAGACACTGACAGGAATCCCCAGCGTGTATGTGACCCAAAAGACCCACACCACAAAGCAAGTGAAAAGCTACAACATGCCTACCTAATTACTGAAATGCTCCCTGGAGTGATCAACATACCAAGTACAAACAACAGTGAGAACTGGAGCCATTCAAAATGAGAAGCAGCTCAGAAAACAGAGGGATAATTCTCTTCCCCTTTCTTTCCTCTTTTATAAAAACAATAAGGTTGTAGCTGCCTTGTCTGCTGTGAAGGCACTTGAGGTGGAGCAGAGATAACCCTGCACTGGTTTCTTCTCTCCAATTCTTACTCAGCAACACCTTTTTTCTTTCTGAGACCAGAAGTTCTTGGTATAACACTGCTGTTACCATGCTATTATAAATAAAATCCAAGCCCCAAAAGGGAAAGGGTGCATCCTTCCTGTCATATTAGATTTATGCCATGGAAGACACTACTTTGATAAATAGAGGCAGTTCTGTGCTAGACTTCAACAAACGTCACAACTTTCACACTGAACCCTTATCAAAATACCCCCTTGGGAGAAAAAAAAACACATGCCAAAACCAAACAAAAAACCCAAACAAAAACTAAACAAAATAAACTTCCTAAAAAATAAACAGGAGAGTTCCCTCCTGCTCCAGATTTTGTTTACATTTTTTGTTTGCAACAGAAAGTAGAAAAGCAAAGGAGATAAATTCTGACAAGGCCAACGCTCGTCATCCTCATTAACAGTATGTGCTCATTTTCTGGGTGCAAAAGCTGGGTGTTTGGGACCATGTTTTTGCAGTCTTTCCCTCTGAAATAGTCAAGTTCTGACAGTATTTGCAAGCAACAGCCAACAGGCGGTCAGCAGCGGGGTCATGTTCAAAGAGGTCCCTCATTTGTGCTAGAAGTCACAGAAATGATCCCCGTTCCTTCCTCCTCCTCTGCCTGGGCCGCCTTCGGCCCTTTCGCAAACCTCTTTTCCCCCCGGCGCCCCCAGCTTGGCTGAGGGGCTCAGCTGTGTCCTGCGCTGGGGCCCTTGGAGCCGGATGGGACCGGCTGGGACCGGCTGTGTCCGGCGCGGGGCAGCCCCGGCCTCTCCACACACAGGCTGCCCGGCAGCCCCCTGCCAGCACCTGGGCGTGGACACTCAACCCAGTTTCAAAAGCTGATGTTGGAAACCAGTGCCCCTTGCTTTGAACAGGTCTAACAACCACGTACCCCTTCCACCGTCTGCCCCTTTCTCTGTCATTACACATAAGTCAATGCCTTGCCTTCAGAGCTCTTCAGAGTGTGTATGAAGACACCTCTACGACATCATTCCTCTGGTATAGTAAGGACTTTTGCCATTCATCCTCCTTTATTTTCCACTTTGCTTTCCAGAGACACAATCCCATGCTTTCCCCCATACTCCACCTCAGGCTGTGGATCAGCCGATGAGGTAAACCTCAGCAAAGTCCATCAATTTAGTCAATTCTGGGTCTATTTGAAGTGAAAGAGGCACCGTGCTCAGACAGCCTGTTTCTTACGAGCACGTACGGAGGGCAGCACAAACCTTTAATGCATGGCAGAAAATACAGGAAAATGCATCCAGATTTCTTTTGCTTGTTATGGCCTTAACCGCTTCCCTGGGGAAAACACAAAAGGCTGTAGCCAGGATTTAAAGGCAGGCTTGAAAATGTGTACATAGGCATGTAGTGTCTTGCCTTGGCACCACTTAGCAAATACTTAGCCCTTACAACCTAGAAGGAGGTTTTCAGCACTGGCTTTTCACAGAAGGATGAACTGTCTTCAGACTGGAGATTTGGATTGCTGTAAGAAGCTGAGTAAAATTAAAGTTTGAAGAGCCTCTCTCTCTTTCTTTCTCATAAAAATGTATATTATCTATATAAATATCAGTGATCCAGATAGTTCATTTTCCTCCCCTTTTCATTAATAGGTACTTGGAATGAGACAGTTTCAAAACCTTGAACATAAAGAAATTTATTGTCTGGCAATCCCCATATATTAGAACAGTTTTTAATCTCTGGAAAAATACTGCTCCTGCATTTATAGAAGCAAACATGAAGTGTGAGCTTGAGAAAAAAAAAAAGCCTTTGCCTTAAGGATTGGGTTTGGGCTGCTTGTTAATGTTACTTTGCATTTACTTCATTACCAGCAGGGCTCAAATTGGGTCACAGACTGCCTGGCAGTACAGTGCACCGCTGGCACTGTGTGGCCGGCTGCTCTGTTTTCTTCTTCTCCACCTACTCACACCTTTCCCTCTCCTCTCAGTAGCTGGACAACAAAGCAAAAGAGCTGCACAGAAAATGAGCAGGGTGGCAAAGCATGACCTCCTCAATTAGGATTGAATCATTACCAATGGTTCCCTCCAAGCCTTATAATGAATATTTGTCCAGATCAGCAGACTGGAATCTTGTTTTGACAAAACTTTGAATATCTAATAAGAGAACCTGAGATAGAACATGAGCTGACCTTGGCTCTTTCTGAAACCAGTGAGGGACTGAAGAGGAAATGGCCTCAATTTGCACCAGGGGAGGTTTAGATTGGATATTAGGAAAAATTTATTTACTGAAACGGTTATAAAGCATTGGAACAGGCTGCCCAGGGAAGTGATTGAGTCACCATCCCTGCAGGTATTTAAAAGATGTGTAGATGTGGCACTCAGGGACATGGTTTAGTGGTAACTTGGCAGTGTTAGGTTAACAGTTGGACCTGATGATCTTAAAGGTCTTTTCCAACCAAAACAATTATATTCTATGATTCCTCCAGAAGGATATTCTTTCCTTTGACGCTAAAAGGAGCCTGGAGTTGACTAGGCTCTGCACTTATGTTCTTCAGTTAAGTAAAAAATAATAAAAGGTAGATTGAAAGGAACCTCTTTAATTGTAATGACCTCATTCTGCTTTCCCTCCCTGTCTCCCAGCTCATGATCATGAGGCTGGGTGTCCAGGAAAGAGTTAGTTCCACTGCTAAAGACTGAGGCAAAATAGGCGTTGAGCACCTTAGCCTTCTCCTCATCCTTTGTGACCACGTTTCCCTCTGCATCCAATAGGGGAGGGAGATTGTCCCTAATCCTTCTTTTGCCACTGTACAGCTTCTTCCATTTCTAAGCTATGGCTCAGTACTGATCAAACTCTGTGAAAATCACTGTTTTCCAGAATCACACTAGATCAGTCTTGCCAAGACCATCTAGTTTATCCTCCAGCAAAATGATACCTTAAAGTTTCCAAAATGATTCTTGCTAAAAAGAAAATAAAATCCAACCAAAAACTAGAGAACCTGCTTTAAGATGATGTTCAAAATGCAACTAGAGCTAAAGATGCAAATGCAAAACGAACTAGAGAACTCTAAACACTGATTTTTGCATAAATCCCTTATGTATATCTAATCTAATTTTTCACCATAGGTATACCTGTATAACTAAACAATCAGTATTAAGAATGCAAAGGAGGAATAATCAGGAAAAATCTCAACATCTGCACAAGAATTTTCTAGTTGCCTCTAAAGAAAAGCAGAGGAAGCCCCCTCACAGCACATGGTTTACTCATCCATCCTGTTCCACTGGATTAAGTAGACTTAAATGAACAAGAACAAGTCAACACAGGAATACAGGTTGTGATACTCAAGCTTCAATTAAGATTGGAATTAATTCCTTAATAAAATCAAACAACATTATTTTGTAATAGAAATAGGATCATTCATGAAGAGAAGTGCATCACAAAAAAAAATAAAAGGAAGGCTACCAGAATATCCAGTTCTACATATTTTGATTTCTGGTATTACTGAAAGAGGTTGTCTCATATGTTTTTTTATACATATATATTTTTTATATTCATGAAATATAAAATAGAAGTATATTGGCAACTCTGAAATAATTTGGAAGAAAAGTAATATGCAATGATTTTTATTTCTTTATATGATTTGTGAGTAGTGATTCTCAGCATATTTTTATTATTTACACATGAGAGAATAGTTTTACATATGATTTTGAGCTATATACAGGCAGACGTGCACTGACATAGACATGCACAGGCATAAAGACAGATTCCACCAAAGAAGTGAATAAATTGCATTCTCTCTCCCTCTTTTTTGGATTTCAATGTCAGCAAATAGCAACTCAATTATTAGTATGCAGACAAATTTCCTTAAATTACACCTTTAGCCATTTTTATGACAATGCTGACAGTGTTATTACTGAGTAGAAGAGAACACCCTGCTGAACAGTCTTTTCCTGCTTTTAGTATGAAACAAAGACAAAAACTAGAAGAAAAAAAAGATAGAGCTATAGAGCTTTTTTCTGTATATCTCTTTTAGTGATGTGCCTTTTATGCAAATATCTCATAGTTTTCTGCAGTAATGGTACCATTAAATGCCTTGAGATTATTTGTAAGAGAAAAGTGTTACCTTGAGATTAAGACATAAAGTACTAAGTGCGTTTTTAGGAACAGAGAAGATTTCTCTGTAAAGAAGTTAATGTTCCAAAGAAAGCTTTGTTTATTCGAAAGGTTTTATGGTTGTGCTGTTTTCTTCACTTAGCACCTTAATTCTCACAAACCATACGGCTGTCCAGATGTTTAAAATAAAAAGCCCATTTGGGCATTATCAGAGATTACTGAGAAAAGATATACAGACACGATGTTTAGCTATGCAACATAAATTCTCGGAGTGTGGAGTACCCAATAAACACCATACCCTAGATCTGATGAAACTGAACCCGTAAATCATATGAACTAGACAAAGGTCTCATAATACAATTTCCCTCTATCCAGATGCCATCTGAAAAAAATCTACTAGCCAGGGTGATAATCCTTTTTTTATTTTTCTTTTTATTTTTTCTTCTCGCCAAGGTATTATTGGGAAATGTGTTTACCAGGGGTGAATATCTTTCAGCTCAACCCAGATGCACTTTTCAGATGTTCTTGTTGCTTGTAATGCCTTGAGAATAGGGTTGCCTAACATCTAAAATACATACATTCTCCTTATTGCCTGAATCTTTCATCTCCCCTCCTCCGGGGTTGCCTAATATGCTCACCAAGCTATTATTGTTTTGCTTCAGATAGCTTGGCCCACTTGCCGAGTTTCATTTGCTGTCACACAGTCACAAATTACAGCATTTACTTCACGCTACCTCCATTCCAAAGTATCAGTTTGCGCTTGCTGAACTGGGGAACATGATGATGGATCAAGCCGCATTTTGGCTAATCCATCGCAAGTTGATTCTCCAAAGAATGCTGCACAGTTGTAATCTGTGGCATTTCCTTTCCATTTTAATTTGCTTATGCTGTTTTCTAGTAATTGTTTGATATCCCAGGCTTTGTTTCAGTCACAGCAGTTTGCTCTCACTTTTCTTCCTTGGCATTTGACAGATGATAAAAAATACGTAAAGAAAAAAAAAAAAAGGAACACAGACGGAAAAGTGATTTTTGGGTTTTACTTGTTTTTTACCTTCATAAACAAATCTTTAAAGCTAGCCAGATTTTCTGCAGGTGTAAATCACTCTAGCTCCACTGTGCATACCATTTTATGCCAGCTGAGGCTGTAATACAATACTTCTAAAATGCCAGTAATGTAGCTGTTGTCTAGACTTCAGTTTCAGCCGTAGACTCACATCTCCTGAAGGAATCAATTGCACCATGTTATCTGTATTCACTGACAAATTGCATCTTCTGCTTCAAATCCTTTCAAAAATATTTTCTCCTAAATGTATGAGAATTCAACATTAGAACGGGCAGTGAATGTACATTACATGGAAATTGATTAGCATGTGTTCGAAGAGCGGTTCAGTTGGAAAATCCTGAAGGAATGGGTTGGCATTTATCTTTTGCTTTATATGCTTCATTAGTGGTTCGGATTCTGGATTGCGGACCATGTCACCACTACTGTAGCTGCTGTGCCTGCACAGAACAACAGGACGGTCCTTCCTTCTTAAAGAGTTAATTTTTAATGCTAATTTAACATTAGGATTCTTCAATCAAATTCATCCATGTAAGAAAACTGAAAAGCTTTAATTCCATATTTTTTTTTTAAATCCACAAGAATAACAAAAAATGTACTGACATAAAACACACAATATGGATGTAGTGATTTTAGTTTGTCGAAACTACTTCCATTTTTGTTTTGTGACAAAGGGTAATGTAGCATAACCATCATTGCTGGGAAAATTTTAGCTTAGATTTCCTTAGCGTCGCCTGTTCAAATTACTGATGTTCAGTTTTTGATGTCATTTTTCCCCTCTGTTTGCTTCGCGCTGGGGGTCAGATCCTCAAAGCAGTGCACAGCTTGACTTGCACGTTTCTCTCTGATCCTTCAAAGAAAATATACTGGCTTCTAAAGAAATATCTTGCCAAGGATTGCAATTATTGTTCTTAATAGCAATCGTAAAAATGTGTAGTTTGGGGGTTTGTTTTTTTTTCTTTTTTACAAGTGCCAATAACTATAAAATCATTCACTGTACTAAATAAATAAATAAATAAATAAATAACTTATTAGAATAAATTTTGTTAATTGGAGTACATTATGAGTTATTACCTAAAAAGAATTTAAAGTCTCTAGACATGAAGAAGTGGACAAAATCAATAGAAATGGTTTGCTTTCTTTTGAGAGAAGTTAAACTACATACACAAAAATAGCTGGATATTGGGTTTGATTAGTAGACAAATTAGTTGCCTCTTCAAATTATTCAGATAGAGTTTCACATATGTTTGAGCTTAGAAAGAATCATTCTCAGCACTGAATGAAAAAACAAACACTTTAACAATCTCTAAAACTTCCTGAGCCTTTGAATGTTGTGCGATTGACAGTGTGGTATGTACTGAGTGCTGGCGCCCACCACACACATCCAGGACACACTTCTGTCAAGCCTTATTCACTGCATTGACTATGAAGAAATCCTACAGTAATTACAGCAATAATTTAGTCTTGTCAGGTAACAAGATTTCAGTGAAATGAATCTGGGCCTCTGTGTCTAAAACCTGCAGTGCTCACACACAAAGTTGTGCCTGGCTTTGGTGACCAGTGGAATGATACTGTGGGAGTGTCGTAGGTCTGTGAAGTCACGAGAGGTCCGGGGAAGATGAATAAGGAATGGTTATCCTCTCTCTCTTCTCAGCACAAAGCCTACAAATCACCAAATGTAACAACTGTCAGATTCAAAACAAACAGGAGGTGGTGATTCTTCACACAATGTGAAGTTGAACTTCACCTTAAGAGGTTTCACTCTAAACCGGAGGCATCTAAATGCCACAGGAACTTTATTTACTCATTTACCCCGAAATCCTCTAGCTGCTTTACTTTCCTTTTCAAGGAAGGAGTATTGCTGTCCTGCGATATTTGATACCTATCTCATTCCGCTTCAGCAGGATCCTTCCTGGAGGAGCGTGGTCAATTAAAGATTCCCATAGAAAGCCTCACACAAGGCAAAAGTTTGGGACACCATTGATTTCTTCTCTCTGCCTTAAGCTTTTCTCCCGTAATGACTCTCCCATGAGGTGGAAGAGTGCAGGTTGATATCCACCTCTACCTGTAGAGATTAAGTCCTACTTCTCCAGTTTTCCTAGTAAGCTACTTTAACTGTCTCGATGCAGAACAGAGTGGGAGAATGAGGGAATTTGTGCCTATTTGTCACTCTTTACTCCCCCCGAGGAACATAATCTACTAGATAGCAAAATAATTTGAGATTCATGAAACCCGACAGAGCACAAGTGGGAGCATAAGTCTGTAGCCTAATGATTAGGACCCCCTAGAGATCTAATTTACTCCTCCACCAATACTATTGCATATAAAAACTGTTACAGAATAAAACAGAGAATATTCACTTCTTTTTGACTCTGAGGCAAAATGTCAAAGTGTGATCTCCTTTCATAGGAATGGTATTCTGAGCAGACAATGGTCATGTATACAGATGATTTAACATAAATGGGGTCTAACACGGGTTTGTAGTAATGGGTTTGTAGTAATAGATTCTAGCAGTTGTTAAAACCACTTTTACACACACAACATTTTTTTTGTTTTCCAGTAGTGAAAGAACTGGTTCTGGATTTTACTCAAACCACACATTTATGACTGATTTTACCAAACACCTGAAAGTGACCAAGTAGTAAGCAGATTCCCCAACCTGCTGAAGGTGCTAGGTTACCAAGACTTCCAAACAGAAAAAAAGGATCAGTTACAAAAAA
>VYZM01012178.1:51395-67021 GCA_013398915.1 Dromas ardeola | reverse complement strand
CTTCTTGCCCTTTTTGAAGACTGGAGTGACATTGGCTTTCCTCCAATCTTCAGGCACCTCGCCTGTTCTCCAGGACCTTTCAAAGATGGTGGAGAGCGGCCCAGCAATGACTTCCGCCAGCTCCCTCAGCACTCTCGGGTGCATCCCATCAGGGCCCATAGACTTGTGAATATCTAATTGACCTAACTGGTCCCTCACTTGATCCTCCTCAACCCAGGGAAAGTCATCCTCCTGCCCCGTTACTTTCTCCAAGGCCTGGGACTCCTGGGGGCTCGGCCTGGTAGTAAAGACCGACGCAAAGAAGGCATTCAATAACTCCGCCTTCTCTGCATCCTTCGTCACCATGGCTCCTGTCTCATTCAACAGCGGGCCCACAACTTCTCTGGTCTTCCTTTTGCCTCCAATATACTTGAAGAAGCCCTTCCTGTTGAGCTTGACATCCCTTGCCAGGTTTAGTTCCAAGGCGGCCTTGGCTTTCCTTGTTTCATCTCTGCACACCCTGGTGGCATTCTTGTAATCTTCCCAAGGGGAAGAGGAAATTAAATTCATCACCACTGACAAAATCTGTTAAATTCATGCTTGTAAAAAGTACGTGGCAGTATTTTCTACCTCTTGAAGGTGTATGAAAAAGACTGTGGAAATAGCTTTGTGACCTATGAAAAATGCTTAGCAATAGTACAAACAAAAGAATCCTACACATTACGCAGCAAAAAAAAAAATATATTGCTGTCTAAAATATGAAAACCAGAAGCTTCTAATTGAGGTAATCTTATAATTCAATATTTACCATTCCACAGAGTTTCATTTCATTTTTAACTTTTTTCTAATAGTAAAATAAAATTCAGAGTTTAAAAAAAATAAAAAAGACTGAAAACCAGAACTTTTTGTTTAAAAAAAATGTCTCAGACATTCTAAAATTGTCCTTAATAGGTAGAACATTTTAAATCACGATTTAAGGTGAACTGTTTTGCTTATCACAGTATAAATTTATAATTAAAAATACCTGACGAAGAATAGATGAGTGCTTCTACTGATGGCTGTGATTCAACTAGGTATGGTACTTAAATACTTAACTCTCTGAACAGTTCTGTTCACATTATTTTCAATTATTCAAGAACATTTTATCATTTACTTTTAAAATTAAGAGCAACATTAATACTTGTAAAATAGTCATGTGTGAATAGAGAATGAGCTGGTAAATACCTAGCCAGAAGATGGCTTCGAGACTCCTTCTGTTAGAAAGTCCAGTCCTAAATCTGGAGAAAAAACAATGACATGTTGTGATTGTGTCCGTAGAAGAGAGAGAGGGACTTCGTGGTAATTTGCAGGTTGTATAAGGGACCCCCTGTACCAGTTCACAGTGGATGAGACTCTATTGTAACTCGAGCTAAAAGCATCTTTCTAATAATCATAGGCTTTTCAAAGAGTTCTCACCATCGATATGCAGGTTTGCTCCTGAATACAATATTATAACTGGACCATGAAGTAAATGTATGAATACAGTGTAAAGTTTTCTGATTCTGAGCCTATCCTTACCAGGACTTAAGCTTTGATCTCTTGAAAGATGTAACTTTTTACCCAATAAGCAGCTTTCATCATACCCCAAACTGACACCCCAGATCTTGAGCTACAAGTCGAAAGACTAAATGAAGACAGGATCTTTTAGGACAGGTAGAGAAGCTGGTAAAATAGGAATATAGCCTTGCCTATTGGCAATATTGATAATGCCTCTATTATGGCGTTCACTAATTGCAGAGCAGATATAAATTGTTTTGTAAAAATCTATTGGTGAAGCACAAAGAGCAGCAAATGACACTTCAGCTTAATCTATCAGACATTACAGTGGCAGACCCCGGCATATTAAAAAGTTAATGTGACTTTAATAGGTCTTAATCACACTAATAAAGTTTATAACTATTCACTTTAGTAGCCAGAGTCATTTAACAAAACTGTAACTTTTGTTCTTGGGATTGCATCACACTCAAAGCACAATTAATCTTTAACATGGGCAGAACTCTGCCTTAATGGAGTTAAACAGCAAGTAACTCTGGGTCGTCCCTTCTTAAACAACAGAAATGGTGAAGCTAGGGTTATAGGATCCTTCTGGTCAAGTTAGATGTGCACAGAAAACTTCATCTCCAGGGAAAGGGAGAGGTTTGATGCATCTCTTGGTCTGAGACATCATGGGCCTCCTGGAGGTCAGTTAGAAGACCTTCCCTGTCTGCACTAGCCAAGCCAATTATTGACGAAAACACTGCATCGCCTTGTTCTCTATGCTTTCTTGTTAGCTGAATAGCCTAGAAAACGTTTTTATGGAAGGGTGATTTTTATCCCAAACCAGCTCTAATCAATATACTCACCTTAATCTGAAAGATCATTGAGGTGAATCCTGTCAGATAGAAAACCTTCTGTGTGGCCATTTATTTGGCATTGTAAGAAAAGAGAACAACCTGGCCTAGAAAGGACTGGAGGGTGATATTTCTAAATAACCTTAAAACTTATTCTGATGGACAGTTAGAAAAGAAGTCAATAACATTATACTCCCTTTGCCCACAGCAGAAATGTTTATCCTTCAGCAAAGTTGGCAAATCAAAGGTGGATTGGTCCCACATCACTGCACAAAGAAAGTGACAGCAGTCCCCGGTTTTCACAAAGGGCTATATTGCATGAGAAAACGTCAGGGGACTGAAGGCCTTTGAAAGGCAAAAGAGTTCCACTCATTTGAACTTTAGTTTATCTGATAGAAATAGCTGTCAGATATATTCAGCTTCTCTTTCTTCCTTTCAGTGACTCTGAGACAGGCCTTATTGAGATAAGACTAAGAAAGAGGGAGAAAGGGCAGAGAGTCAGCATAAAGCGGTTGTATTGTGTAATGTGACAGAAAAGAAGAGATGACGAGCTCAGCTGGAAGTCTGCAGTTAATGTTTTAAATATTGTCCTATTGAGGTTAAGTGCTGGCCAAAGCAATTTCACGTTAATAACAATTCTGCTTTCAAGGCATTCTGCCTAAAAGGAAAGCAATGCACCTATTGCATTTAGCGCTTCTCCAGAGAGAGCTGTGCCTCTGGAGGACCTTTGGGGATAGAGGAGACTGGCTCCTGGGTTCAAAAGACATGGGGAGTCTTTCCCTGTAACTCATGAGAGGTTCCTAAACTTCTCAACAGGTGCTGAATGATGGCGAGCAAAATGTTGAAAACAGGTGATTCTCTTTTGTTTTGCTTGAATATCAAGCAGAATATGATAATATGCTAATACCCTTACATCTTGCAAAAGAGCGTTAACTAAGACCTTTCCAATCACTTTCATGATGCTCTACGGAAAATAGCAGAAGAAAAAACAAATAAGAGAATACACATTTACATTTGAAACTCACAAATAAAAAGAAAGAACTAGTAAAAGAAACCGGGATCCATCCTGCTGCTGTTCTGGTGGCATTTTCTTCCTTGCACTACTATAGCTGACGTGTGTCAAAACTGTTTACAAAGCGAACATATAATTTGAACTTAATTTTTAAGCTATAAGGCATTTTTAGATACACTACTGAAGTTGATCCTTTGCTTTTCTCAGTCTTGGTTTGATAGCTTCCTTTCCCCTTGTCAGGGTTAGCAGTGCATCAGTCTGATTGGAAAAAAAGAAACCTTTACAATTCCAATGGGTTAGCCTTAAACTGTCCTTTTTGCAGTACTCTCATGTTCACTTTCAAGAGATGTTTTGTCATTTTTTCCATTTACTCCATATGTATTTTTGGGCCAACATTTTGTTCTTGCTGATATTCACTTGTTACTTCATGGATTGCCAAGCGACACACTAAAAAAAAAACATTTAACCAAAGTCCTTACAAGTTCTTAACTTAAATATTGACCAACAGAAAAATAACAATAATGAGCCAATCCCAGACTACGCTAAAAAACTTGATGATAGCTAATAATATCCGTGTATGGTCTTTGCTTCTTTTCACCCCTTCCTCTAATGAAGGCTTCTTGTGTAAACAATGATCCTTTGAACTTTGTCAAAGTCAGTGAACACTTGTTATTTCATTGAAGAGGTGATACTAGAGGCTAGAAAACAGCATTTACTTCACAACATTATGCTAAGCTGATGCTGTAGGTATTTGTAGATGATTTGCAGTAATGAAAATGGCTTTATTATATGTATGTAACCTGTAATTGAATGCATAAAACATCATCTCTGAATGCAACTTCAGGCAGGAAGGCCCAGAACTTCCTGAGTAAATGAATGGGTCTAGAGTGTAGGTGTTTACATTTAAGGAGGTCATAGGCTTTTTTTTCCCCTTAGTACTCAACAGAATTGTGGTCAATATTGTCAATTAAGTTTGTGATGTGATTCAGTCTATATTAATTTAAGCAGCCACGGATTGGATGGAGCTGCATTCACTCTGTTTATTAGCTCCCCATTAAGTACTGTAGGAACTTGGGGTGCTTGCTCAGTCTAGATTTTGACATTGTGACCCTGTGGATTTGTGGGAGATGAATCCCCCACAAAATGCTACTTTAACTTAGGGAATCTGATTTTCATGTTCTTAGCCAAGCATAAAATCAACCCTACCCACAGATAAATTAATCCAGGTTTCTGTCTGGGCGAGACTACACATTTGGGAATGACATTGACTTCGCTTAGGCAGAACACCAGCTTAGTACATAGGTATTCATGGCACTAAGGATAGACGTATTGGACCGTGCATAAATGACCTATGTATCCAGACCCATCTTTCAAAAGAAAGATGCCCCCATAACAGTTCTCTAACAAAATAAGCTATGACACTTAGAATATGACCGCTGTTGCAACAGGTAAGCTTTTCTGGACATCTGGTATCAATGATAGATGCTCAGTTCTTGACAACATTCTTGCCTTAGCATTTAAGCCTGCATTTCACCAGAAATTAACTGGGAGAGAGATGTGGAATTTATTTTTCCTGATGTTTATAGCCGATTTTGTCAAATTGATGCAAGTGTTTTGGGACGAAGACTATTCCTTCTTATTTGTTGTTTCATTACTTTGAACAACAGGACTCTGATCTTGGTTGTGGCATAAAGATGATGTTTAACATTTGTGCTTATTAAAAAAAAAATAATAAAAAAAGAGACCAATTTGCCTACACTTAACTGAAGAAAATAAGAAGGGAACAAAGTCTTATGTCACTCTGATGAGCTTTCCTTGGTGCACAGGTGTGTTTGTGGTGAAATGAACAAATTTTATGTAGGAAGGCTAAATTGCTTTACTCCCAAGCTTGTTTGTGAGATCTAATGATGGCTCAAGCAAGAGAGCTTTTGAAAAGCTGGGGAATAATAAAAAACACTGTGCAAGACTTGACTTTTTCCTCCTGCACTTTTATTTCCTGGGAAACAGATGCAAGATCAGTTGGCAACCTGGCATCAGTCTGCACGCCTTGTTTTAAGGGAGTCTATTGTTCATAAAATGTTATGAATACAGTTATTCCACAGATGTGTGGAACTAAATTTGATGTGACATCAGTTTAATGATAACACATGAAAGATTCAGAAGACTTCTGGTTGTATTGCCTCATTATATTGCCTATTGCGTGCAAATCCACTAGTAAGACACATAACCTGTGCAAATGACTCACCAACGTTGGCTGCTGATTAAATCCAGAGCTCACGCAAATCTTAGTAAAACCAAGAAAAAAAATATAAGGGCAGTTATCTAACGTTGTCCAGCTTCATGAGACTTTTTGACATTTGCTTCATTATTGTTTTCTTTTCTATCGGCTTCCAGATAATTGTGATGAATTTTAAAACTCATGGGAGTTTAAATGCATGGTGGATGGAGCCTTTACGGAGCCATTCTCTGCAAGTTCAAATCCGGTCCAGACCATTAAGGACAGAAATATTTCTGCTAAAGCCACACATGAAATTAATTGAGTTCCTCAGCTGTGTCACAAATTCATTATCCCAACAGGTTGCTGGAAATCACTTGCTGAAAAGCCAAAGATTTTGATGTCTGGAGGAAGTCTGTCAATTGCTTGCACATCTTTTATATATGTCTTTTTGATCTGCCAGCTGTCTAACTGGTAGCAAGACTGTGAGCTATTCAGAGCTATCCATATGTTTAGGGGTTATACGTGACTAGCTGGCAGCTCTCTCATCTCTTGGGCAGAATAAGAAACTGAATAAGGGCTGAATTGTCTCCCCAGTTTTCTCAGTAGGGTCCACAATAAGATCCCTACCGCACTAAATCACCAATTTTCAAAAAATGTATCTTAGTATTTTTGTGGTTTATACTCATCTCTTCAATGTTCTTGAAAGTAGCCGGTGAATCCCAAAGTTATCAGGGCAACTAGAACTGACAAGCAGAGAGATGGCAAACTCACCTCATAAACTACATTTTCAGGAAAGCAGTGCAAGAATAATGAAATGCTTGGGGTGGGTGGGTGTGGGTGTGGGTGTGGGCACCAACACAAAAAATCCCCCCAAAAAACAAAGACACAAACAAAACTCCCAAACAACAACAGCAACAAAACACAAACAAAAAAAGAGGACAACTCCACTTAAAGTAGAAAAAAACCTTAAAAAAAACCTTTATATAAATATGTGTTTCAAAGATTTAAGGGAAGCATTTCTAGGTAATTTCTAGGTATTAAAAATACGTTTGAGCCAACTGGAATGCAATTAGCAAATAATCTGTTACCTGACAGTAGGTGTGTCAGAGGAAAAATTCTGTTGCAAGGAGGTGCACGGTCTCATACCCTAAAGCACTAGGGTAGACATTTTTCTTCACCTGAATGTGCCTGCTCCAAGGCTAAAAATTGGCCACGAGTAGACTTATGAGAGTGAACAATGTAGTCTGTTTGTCTGACCTTGACTGTGATTTTACAGACAGCATACAGAAAGTTTTAGGAGACTAAGCAGTGGACAGATGAGCTATATTTTCCTAGAAATTAAGGCCAGAGGACCTTTGATCAACCTCGACTGAACTTCATAGATATCATACTGCATTGTGCTTCATTAAGCACACTATTGTCTGCCTCATTATGCTTTGTCCATACCTCAGAAGGAGCCACGGAGTGACTAATCCAGTCCAAGAAGTCAGGACATCTTGACTTGATCCAATCTATCCTTCCTTGTAGAGTGAGTCTTGTTAAGGATGAAGCTTCTGCAAAGGCGTAACTTAGTAACTGGATCATTTTCTTCTTAGTTGTGAATCACCTATAACCTGTCTGTCATGCAGATACCTTAAGCTAAGGGTTACACAACTCTTAGGTTTACACTCGCTTGAGATTGTTTCCAGCAAACTCGCATATGCTAATATCTCTTTTCTTTACGATCTTTTGTTTCTTTCCTCCTTTCCTTACTAGCGAATTAACTGGTACTAGCTCTTCCAAGTATCTCCAGTCAAGCAGGATATGACTGTGTGGCACTAGATCAATGCTCGCATAATTTGAGTGGAAAGGGACCTTTTAACGAAGACGGTATTTCCCTCCCTCCACACGGCTTGGGAGCAAAGCAAGCTACTCTGCCAGCCCAAGCACTCTGTGATCAAGGCCTGTGGCGTCAGACTGCCTCCTTACTAGCAATTCAGCTGAAGTGCTGGGCTGACCTAGTGGTCCCTTGGAGGTTTTCTTTATCCCAGAGGTGGAATAAATTGGGAACTGCACTTTTAAAATGTCTACTGCGAGAGCTTGTCCCAGAGCTAAGATACTGTGTCTGTGTTTACCCTGAAAATGAAGGAGAAAGAAGTTAGAAATGAAAGAAAATATAAGGCAGAACTCTACTGTACTCTGGTCTGATAATCAGAACACGACCAATAAGAATTTTTTTTCTTAAATAAAATCACACTCCGTTTCTGAAATTGCTCCAAAACCTCAAGAGTCTGGATCAGGAAATGAGAGTTCAAAAGGTACACTTTCAGCTGACACTTTTTCCGACAGAGAATAAATAAAAGGTGAAAAGCCCCAAGGATACCCCCTTATTCCTTCAACTCTTATTTTCCCCAACCATTTTATTTCAAGAAGTTCTGTAAATTGACAGTCCTGTAGCGTACCTGTCCTTCCCAATTCACTGTGTTTTTCAGAACAACCTGATTCTCTAAATTACCTCACCTTCTGCTCTCACCAGTAATAAGCTGAAGCTGTCTGTCTCAGCAGTCAGCTTTCATCATAGAATCATAGAATCACAGAATGGTTTGGGTTAGAAGGGATCTTAAAGATCATCTAGTCCCATCCCCCCTGCCATGGGCAGGGACACCTCCCACTAGACGAGGTTGCTCAAAGCCGCATCAAGTCTGGTCTTGACCGCTTCCAGGGATGGGGCATCCACAACTTCCCTGGGCAACTTGGGCCAGTGTCTCAGAACCCTCACATTAAAGAATTTCTTCCTAATATCCAATCTAAATCTACCCTCTTTCAGTTTAAATCCATTACCCCTCATCCTATCGCTACACTCCCTGATAAAGAGTCCCTCCCCACCCTTCCTGTAGGCTCCTTTAGGTACTGGAAGGCTCCTATAACGTGTCCCTGGAACTTTCTCTTCTGCAGGCCGAATAGCCCCAACTCTCTCAGCCTGTCCTAATAGGAGAGGTGCTCCAGCTCTCTTATCATCTTCTTGGCCCTGCTCTGGGCTTGATCCAAGAGGTCCACGTCCTTCTTTTTCTGAGGACTCCAGAGCTGGATGCAGTACTCCAGAAGGGATCTCACAGGAGTGGAATAGAGGGGAATAGGGGGAACAGAGAATCACCTCCCTTTGCACAGATAGATCTTATGATCTTCAAATCAAAATCCTCAGATTGTCTCTTTGGTGTATCTTTGGTTTTCATTCAAGACCTGATGGTAGAAACCACCCATGGTGTTGTGCTATGGCCGTGCTGTGTCACTCTGGAGCATGATTAGTGCTCATAAGGGATCTGTGTAATATTTGATGAAAAACAGAGCTGCTGTTAAAGTGAGTTACCCTCACTAAACAATACAACTGACATCTATGCTATGCATACCTGTGAGCAACCATGGCTCATTACTCATCACATTGCTTTGTACAGCTTCAGGCAATCTTACGTCATCCACTATGAAACTGACAGTTGCTCCTCACCGTAACCCTAGTTCTGTAGTCAGCACACGTTTTGTTTCCTCCTTCCACAGCTTTTATTCCATTCAGAAAGTCCTTTTCAGAGTTACAACACATTTTATACCATATTTTAGGGTCTGTGGCCTGACTTTCAGGGATCCCCCCTGGGTTGCTATCTGACGAATGCAATTTCTACAGCCTGAAGGCAGCTTTACAACAGCCATTCAGGCTCTCTTTCCATTGTCATTAGTCAGTCTGTTGGTGTTGCATGCAGTAAATAGGAGCCTTTCAAAATTCATATTCTTTATTTTTACATGATTTGTTGTTATATCAGTGCCTCTGAGAGACATGGTTTATCCTCCTAACAAATCTGGATGCTTTCTCAAAGCTATCCTACTTGTCTTCATCTCAACATGGTATGTATCATCTCTGCTAAAGGAAGAGAAATTCGTTGGTCATGTTAATGTTTTACCTTTTTTCAACAGTGCTCAAGACTGGTTTTAGTACTACCAAGTAGTATGAAACTTCTTGTGTGTCTTTGTATGGGGCTGGCACTCCCAGACTAAGTATATATGCCAACAGGAGAGAGATAATGAAAATAACTTTGGTTTGTGGCCAAACTGGTTAGCTCTACAACTGAAAAATACAGATCCAAGTTGTAATTTGTATGATGCTTCGGTTCTCTGAAGTACTGAATGAGCCATTCGAAGGCCAAGAGGCAGTTAGGATTTTAAAAGGGTCCAAATTTCAGCAGAATCTTTGTGTACCATGACAGCAACATCCACAGGTTAGAGATTATTTAAATTGTTGGTTTCCAAAATATCTTTCAGCATGAGGTTGGAAATGGCTTTATGGTGTAAAACAATAAACTGATTGGTTTTATGTACTTCCTACTATACCAATTAAACACATAAAAAGTCTTTCATGCAAAGGACAGGAAGTTGTTATTTATTTATTTATTTATTTATTTATTTATTTCACATACATGGAGACATTCAAGGCCAGGCTTGATGAGGCTTTGAGCAATCTGATCTAGTTAAAGATGTCCCTGCTTAATGCAGGGTGGTTGGACTAGATGACCTTTAAAGGTCTCTTCCAACACAACACATTCTGTGATTCTATGATACACAGGAGCAAAAAAACTTTTTCTATCTGGTTTTGCATACAGTCTGATGCCTGAATTGTTATTGACATCAGCAGTGAGATTAGATATACACATGGAGAAGTGTTAAGAAAATAGATCTTGAAGAAGAGCTGTGGTGGGTTAACCCCAGCTAAGGGCCAAATGCCCACCCAGCTGCTCTCTCACTCCCCCTCCTCAAGTGGACAGGAGGGAAAAGTTTGAGGGTTGAGATAAAGACAAGGAGATCTCTTACTAATTACTGTCATGGGCAAAACAGACTCAACTTGGGGAAAAGTAATATAATTTATTGCCAGTTAAGGTAGATTTGGGTGTGGGAAACAAAGACAAACATTAAAGCAATGCCTTTTCCCCACTTGCCTCCTTCCCAGCATCAACTTCGCTCCCTCACTCCTGAATCCTCTTCCCCCAGAGCAGCACAGGAGAATTGTGTTATTAAAGTTGGTTGGGATATAGTTATAAAGCTGGTTGAGGTAGATTTGTCAGGTTAATTAACCACCTGACTCCGGGACCTGCCTTGTGTGGTGCTGTGTTAGCTTTGCACTAATGAGGATGTTGCCCAGCATCTGCCTTTCTCAAAGGAGACTGAATATCTCTTACACTGTTACCGGAGGCTTGTCACAGATAAACCATCACAACAGCATCTGTTTGACTAAAACAAATCAGGTAAAATTATTTCAGGTAGAATTTGCTTTCTGTAGATTTTTATCTTTTAAAAAAAATGTGTATATAATTGAAAAGTTAAACTTGCTGCTATTTGTTCTGTACTGTACAGGTAGAGTTCACCAAGTGTTATAATTTAAGCCCCTAATGGATCCGTGTGTCTGTTTGTTGAAATTCCCAAACAGAGAACGTGTCCCATCATGAACCACGCTCAGAAATTGATGCAGAAGGAGGGGAGACTGAAGTCCATTGGGAGAACCTGACAGACAGGAACATGTCAAATGAGTTGCAAACGAGGAACTCTTCGGCTGTTTCCAAATAAATTGTTTGACTCTGATTGATTAAACCATTTTAATGCTATATTTTTTTCACTTAGTGTTACCAATTGCAAAAATGGGAATTTCTCATCTGTTCTACTATCCATGGTCATGTACCTAAGATAAACTAATATCATCAATTTGTTTTAAAAATAAACAAATAAGACCCCGTGCCACCAGATTAGTATATATTATCATGTAATGAACTATTTCTTGTTTATAGAATGACATTTATTCTGCCACAAGCTAATAACAAGCAGTGTCCTAAAAATGAGCTGAAATTATTTGTTGCTTGTGATGGCATGAGGAAATTAATTTATCGAAGGATTTAGTCTATAAAATCTTAATCACCTTTTGGGATGTTATTACATAATTTTCTATGTTAAACAGTTTTCCTGTAAACCACTTCAAATTTATTCTAATTTTTAACCTTTTTTTCACATTTAAAGCCATTCAATTTGATTTCTGACTTTTTTCTATATTAAAAAAAAGTCAGAAATCAAACTGAATAGCTCTAAAATATGTAACCAAAAAAAAAAAAAATTAATAGCTAATTTATATGCACAAAAGTGAAAACAGTGAAGGGAAAATTAATGGCTTAGGTTAATTTAGTATGTAGTAAAAAAAGATCATTTGACAGATGCCTGAATTAAGTTTAAACTCACTGAATAATTCTGGATAAATAGAAAAGACAATATTTTTTGGAAATGCTGAAAACTATTAAATTAAAAATTTTCTAAGGATATTGACATTCCTGAAATAGACACTTGCCAAAAAAATCCAACTGGATTCCCAAAATGGTGGATGCCAAAATATCTTCATTTATGCCTAGTGGTTTGCGTGCTTTGCCAACATATGGGACAGGTAGGCAGAAAGTCAGTAATAGAAGGAATGACTCTGTATCCTGGCCAACTGTACACCCAAAGGGCATATTTGTGTTGCAGTACTTGATCTAGTGAATATTTAATAGAGTTGAATATGGAATAAAGTCAGAAGGAGATACTGAGAATACCACATAAGATTATAGCACGCGCTGGGGAATTGGTTGATGTGGGTTCAAAGTCTTTCAGAAATAAGCAAGATTTGAACATGGATCTCTCAATTCTGTGGTGTTGTTTTTTTTTGAAACACCCCTTCTAGGCAGTTCTGTGAATTGTCTTTCATTTTTTTTAGTCATAAAATATTTTCAGAAATATCAGAATAGCTTCAGAAAAGTATTTTCAAAATATTTTTGGTTTTGGGCTAAGAACATATTAGTTACCTTTTCCTGCTATTTGAAGTGATATAAAGGACGTGAACGGAGATAATGTGGTGATTTGCAACAATAATATTTTGGTGCATATTGAGAAGGATGGGAAGGGACTTGGTTGTTGTTTCTTGAGAAATGTGTTCCAATTTTAATCCTATATAACAAAAAAGGATTTTCGTCTCCCACTAACGAAGAGTGTCTCTCCTTATTAGTATCCAGTCCCTGGCATTCTATTATAGCTTAATTGTAATATAAACAATCTGCTTTCTGATGAAGGAAAATATAATAAATATTAAGGTTATCAGAAACAGAGGGGATTATTTTGAAAACAGAGAAGTAAAATATCAAGTAAAGAAAAGTAAAAAAGATACATGAATTTACATATGAAAAGTAATTAAGAAGTTCAGAAGATCAGTTATATTCAGTTTAGTGACAAACTATCCCGGACTACAAGAGTAGAAATATAAATAATATATTTCTGTATATATAAATATAAGAATGTAAATATAAATACAGAAATATATAGGAAGAAAAATATATTTCTGTATGTTTTGGATTTTGCTTTATAATCTCAGCCTTTTTGTTCTGTAAGTTAGAAATCTATTTCCCACAAGATACCATTCCTTATTAAAAAGTGGTTATTGTTTCCAAAAGTTAAATGGGTGTTGGAATTCTCAGCTCTATGATTCACATACTTTTTTTGTTTTTCTGTTTCTTGAGTATTATCACTCTTGAAAACATGGGTTGCATTGATCGGTTTTTCAAAGCTTGTACTTGTTAGCTTTGAAAAAAAGCATAAATGAGATAATAAAATAAAATAAAATATAAACCAAAACAAAATAAATTAAAATGCCCAAAGTGCAACAGATTCAAAATATGGTATGTGTCTTTGTGTGCTTATCTATACCATGGTATAAAATCTTTTTTATTGAGAAATGGCAGTAGGTGGCTGAGACCACCTTTGAATTTATTGGCCACCATTGCTAGATATCTGTCCATTTATTTAAGATATCTAGGCACTTCAAAGGTTATGAACTCATTATGCAATAAACATTGACTTTAATTTACAACATTTTAAAAATATTGCAGATAGGCAAGCAGCAGATATCTGCTGTAACCACAATAAAGGAAGACAAAGGTGAGTATCTCAAATGTTACCCAAGTAAACTTTAGAAGTGCTATACATTCAGTGAAATTTGGCACAGATCTTGCATTTTACAAAAGCATCAGTCTCTGGATGACTATCAGTGTTCCTATTTGCACACGGGTCTCCTGAAGAAACCAGCAAGAATGAATGATGACCTCAGTAGTGTTTTGGAGTTAGTAATTTTTATGGATATTTTTAAAGATAAATCATTGATGAGTTGGTTCTCAGAGCTGGGATGAGAGATGTAAACTGATTTCTTTGCTGGCTTATTCTACAGAAGTCAACAAAACTATGTAATGAAGATGTAATCAGGGCAGTAACCTTCTTTCTTCCTTTTAAATGTGAGCCTGGGTATTAAAAAGTGTTTCTTTAATTTATGAGGTAAAAATGTTAAAATAATATAGGAAAAAAAGAATATTGATTTTGGAGACAGTTCTTCTGGCCTAGGAAACCAGACCTGCTGGAACAATGTCTCTTTAAGTCCAAGTTATTTCAGAAATACACTTCCATATTCAAACTACTTAGAAAAAGAAAAAAACACCACAGCTACTTCATATTCAGTATAAATCCTTCCCTGGAGGTCTGCAGTGAGCTCACAATTATAATTGTAAATTTCCAAATGGAAAGTTTTACATGCTAAGATATACTTTGTATTTAGGGAGAGAAATACAGAAGTCAAGATTTAATTGTTTTATACTATAAGAGGCACGGAATGAAAATACCAAACAGTAACCACAACAGAATACCCTGTATTAGGAAAGCTCACGATCAGAGAAAGCAAACCAACCAACCTACATAAATGTAACCGGCTCCTAAAAACCTACTTTGTTTTAAAATGTAAATGAAATGTGTTTCGTTTCACTGTTCAATACTGCTGTGTAAATTTGCATATTATCTCCTTCTCCCTTTTCAGTATCCTCGACCAACAGCTGTGACTTGTCAAAACTTGCCAGCACAAGGGAAAAAGAAAATGAAGGGGCATATTGGAAACTGTGTCAGCTTATCTATTGCTTTCAGTAAAATGTAATTGCTGAAGATGCCATTAAGTGGTGTCTGAAAAAATGTGTTAAGGCTGTTTAAATTGTTTTTTTCTTCTCTTCCTTTAATAGCAGTGGTGCGATACCTGGGAAGGGCAGAATCAAGAGAACAGAACATCTTGTGAGCCCTTCTCACAAGTTGCCTCCCTGTGACGAACGGCTGCTGAAGCTGATACCTTTGCAGTGGTTTTGACACAGTCCTTCGTCCCAGGTGTTTTGCAGTGCCCTTTATATTCCTTCTTGCGCTCTGAGCCCCTTCATCAGCCCCATTCCTCCCTGATGCTCGCTTTCACTCTTGAGGCATCACATATTTTGCAAAAAAGAGCTCGAGGAGGTTTCTGTGTTACCGTGCAATGAGGTGAAGGGAGTCTGTATATGCAACAAAACCCCCATAAGATGAACCTGTAAGCATCGTCCTTCATACCAGTGAGAGGGGTTAGGCCTGTGTCATAGCTATTGAGAGAACACTATAAAAAGAGGCCACGTCTGGCTGGAGAAGTGGTGTGTCTGAGAAGATGGGCCAAATTCTGAACCTTAGGTTGCTAATCACGCTCCAGCAGTTTGGAATTGCTCTGGCTGTTAGATAGGACATGAAGGTAGCAATAGAGCAATGCAACGTCGGCTGCCCTCAGTGCTTTATCCATGTGCTTTGTGAGATCCATACAAAGATTCAGAGATTGCAGTATTAATGTGAGCCGCAGAGGACCTCAGTTTCTCACAGATTCCTTGTCTGGCCCCAGAGGTGAGTCCCTACTCATGAGCACACCTTGTGATATTGGGATTTTGGTTCATTACTATCATGCAGTGAGGGTAACAGAGGAGACACTCTAAGAGCTCAGATTGTGCACTGAGCAGATTGTACAGAGATGGAAGCACCTACTTTTATCACTGTGGCTTTGCGTTTCAAATGAAAAGGGTCCTTAACATATGGCAGGATTCAGATACAGTGGGAATGCTCTAGTGGCAGAAACTTAGAGGGAAGGGAAGGGAAGGGAAGGGAAGGGAAGGGAAGGGAAGGGAAGGGAAGGAAAGGAAAG
>VYZM01012178.1:32162-51003 GCA_013398915.1 Dromas ardeola | reverse complement strand
GGTAAGGAGTGACAGAAATGTCTTTCGCCCTGCAGATGACAACTCTGAAGTTGAAGTCAGGATGTCAGTGGTTCGGAATGAAGTCTCCGGGATGCCATGGGATGATTTATGGAATGTAGGGTTATCAGATTGCAGTCCAGAAACAGACTGAGCTGCACTAAATTATCTGTGCTTTTCTGACAAGTGTATCAGGACTCTCTGTGTTTCCTGGCTGGCCTCATTAAGTTTCTATAATTATCGTTTTATTGATAAAGTGCCTGCCCTTGGTGATACTCGGGGGATGCTGCACAATTAAAATAACAGATTATGTGAATGTAAGATAATATACTAACAGTTAGAACAAAACTTGTCTTACAGAAAAAAAAGGTTACTAGCTGAGATTCTTCCCTAATACTAGAACTGAAGAGGGAGTACTTTCCTGGCAGTGAAAAAGCTCACCCATTCAAATGGGATATTTTTTAAAAACTAGCCTATTTCTTATTGGAACTGCTGATGAATAGTTTTCAACCAAACCAAGTATTAATGTCTGTCTCTCCTGTTTGTCTCCATGGTTTTGTGACAAACCCATACAACTGATTTCCTATATTCTATTTAACTTTGAGCTAACTTCTAGCTCTTGAGTTAGATTCCTAGAATTAGGGAAAATTAATCTAGGTCATAAAGATATGATGTTCAGTTAAAAAATCTGAAATTCCCAGTTAGGTTCTCGCTGCCAAAGGAAAGCAGGAATATAGGACAAGGACGGACATTCACAGAGCAATTTAGACACACAATTATTTATCTGCCAAAGAGAATCACGAGATTGAGGGGGATTGATGGCAAGCCTTCACCAAAGGCATTGTGGTACTCAGTGATGCAAAGTGTGAGATGGAAGTGCCAAGCGTGACAGGATTTCATAGTGTTGGGTTAAGTGTGTGTGCTCCCCACACAGAGGAAAGGGTTAAGGCTCCTGTTTTGTCATTTATACCAGCCCAAAAAGTTAGCAATTCACCAGCAGGAGAAATTCCAAAGACATCTGTCCTTGGTGTAATCTTGTCTACCTCTAGGAAATCGCATCCAGGTTTGCCTTTCAGGGTGCAGACCTTTATGCCATACTTACGAGTCTGCTGGAAACATGGTTGCCATTCTCCAAATTACTTCTGTACTCTTTACACAGTTATTATCTAGTTAAACACACCTAGTTCTTTTCCCTCTTAGCTGAATGGCCTAACCAACATGCTGTAAATTCAGGATTCGTTCTATTTGCCTTCCTTTATAACCCGCAGATCTTGCCTTTTTTGGTATCTAGGTAACAGCTTTATCAAAACAGGAGGAAAGCACTTCAAGCCAACTGGCTAGCTGCTGGGAAAAGGCAGCAGTGGGCTCAGGAAGGACCTGCAGATAAGATTTTGTTTGTGTCTTTACCATGTCATGTAAAGAAGAGATACATCTACTTTCCTTTAGAGCAGGCTAAGCAAATTAGGCATAGCAATAATTAATTTAGCAAATGGACCATCTTTAAGGGATGGGGGTCAGGGGGACTGTTTCTGTTTTCCTGTCTCTAAGCAGTGTGGAGTAGATGATAAGTGCAAAACCAGCATCTTGGCAAGATAAAGACACTCAGTAGCATCATTTATGTGTCTGCCCTTGTTAAGCAAAGTTTCCCTCGAAGGTGACTCAGACTCCTGAATGCTGTGTGTTTAGGATCCCAGTCACCCTCCACAAAGTGGATACAGGGTCAATAACTGGAAGGTTATGGCAGACTGAAAAAGGCCTTTAAGTAGCTCAGACACGAAGGAAGAAGGAGACTCTCATTCATTTTGTTGTTGATTGGGTCCATATAATTATGCTAAATCTTTTTGCTTCTGTGAGATTACTTGCACTGTGTAAAATAAATATTTATTGAGCACTTTCACCTTGTGGCAATGCTATCATTCTTCTTTTAATTACTATAGAGTTTTTAATAATGATGTGTAGCACTTGTCATGCTGATTCCATATTCAAAGCACTTTCAAAATGTGAAAGGTGGTTATCTGTCACTGACTTTCTATAATAAAATAATATTAGAGAAAATAATGGGAACTGTTTGTTCTCTGTTGTTTCTTAGAATTAAAATAATGTTTATATAAATAATTAAAAAAAATACATCCTAGATATGTGTCTGAAAGCAGGTAACTGAACCCTTGGTTTATACTGGAAGTCAAAATGAGTTCCATAGGGAGCAAACATTAATTTCAGAGTATATAAATATTCAAAATTTCAACTAGTGTCTAAGCTACCATTACAGACCGTGTGAATCTAGCCAACTCAGACAGCAGGATCTCAATTCAACCGCCGACACGCATAATGCTTGTTTTGGACTAAGATTCTTCTGTCCAGCCACTTCAGCTTCCTCATTCCCAGCATTGCCACATGCTCTGCCACCAGCAAGGATAATCACAGAATCATAGAATCATAGGGTTGGAAGGGACCTCTGGAGATCATCTAGTCCAACCCCCCTGCCAGAGCAGGGCCACCTAGAGCAGGTTACACAGGAACGCGTCCAGGCGGGTTTTGAATGTCTCTAGAGATGGAGACTCCATCACCTCTCTGGGCAGCTTGTTCCAGTGCTCTGCCACCCTCAAAGTAAAGAAGTTCCTCCTCATGTTTAGGTGGAACTTCCTACACTCAAGTTTGTACCCATTACCTCTTGTCCTGTTGCCGGGCACCATTGAAAAGAGCCCGGCCCCATCCTCCTGACACCCACCCTTTAAGTATTTGTACACATTAATTAGGTCACCCCTCAGCCGTCTCTTTTCCAGACTGAACAGACCCAATTCCCTCAGTCCTTCCTCATAAGAGAGGTGTTCCAGTCCCCTAATCATCTTGGTAGCCCTATGCTGCACCCTCTCCAGCAGTTCCCTGTCCTTCTTGAGCTGGGGAGCCCAGAACTGGACACAGTACTCCAGGTGTGGCCTCACCAAGGCAGAGTAGAGGGGGAGGATGACCTCCCTCGACCTGCTGGCCACACTCTTCTTGATGCACCCCAGGATGCCATTGGCCTTCTTGGCCACAAGGGCACATTGCTGGCTCATGGTCATCCTGTTGTCCACCAGGACTCCCAGGTCTCTTTCCACCGAGCTGCTCTCCAGCAGGTCGGCCCCCAACCTGTACTGGTGCAGGGGGTTATTCCTCCCCAGGTGCAGCACCCTACACTTGCCCTTATTGAATTTCATAAGGTTTCTCTCCGCCCAACTCTCCAGCCTGTCCAGGTCTCTCTGGATGGCGGCACAGCCTTCCGGTGTGTCAGCCACCCCCCCCAGCTTTGTGTCATCAGCAAACTTGCTGAGGGTGCTCTCTATCCCCTCCTCCAAGTCGTTGATGAATCTATTGAAGAGGACTGGGCCCAGTACTGACCCCTGGGGAACACCACTCGTCACTGATCTCCAACAGGACTCTGTGCCCCTAACCACGACCCTCTGAGCTCTGTCTTGCACCCAGTTTTCTATCCACCTTACTGTCCATTCATCTAACCCACTCTTCCTAAGCTTCCCTATGAGGATGCTGTGGGAGACCGTGTCGAACGCCTTGCTGAAGTCAAGGTAGACCACATCTACCGCTCTCCCCTCATCTATCCATCCAGTCACGCCTTCATAGAAGGATGGGAATCTCAGGAAAGGATAGGCTGTGAACATGGCAAAAAAGAAATCCCGACTGACTTGCCTACCCTTTATAAAACTCTTCTCTATGTAGGGTCCAAGTCTTTGCTGGATGATGAAGACATTGCAAGTCAGTCCCGCAAAACATGGCAACCAGTGGCAATCCAAGCAAACAATTTCTTGCTTCTGCCGAAGCATGGTTTGCTTTTACCTTGCTTGGACAAACAACTCATGACAGACAGACATGTCTGGATATAAATTATTTGCTGCATGCACTGTACAACTTTTTGGTGGTAACTGGGACAGACTTCAAATTTTCATTCTGATGGTTGCTGACTTCAGGATACCTTCATATATTTATATATCTATCTAAATATAGATATAAATATATACGCATGTATGTATAACTTTATACACATATACATATGTAGTATATATAAAATTACGTAATCTCCATTAACTCTAAGTAGTGGCTCAGGAATTTAGGAATGAATTTACAATCTGCCGCTGCTTTTCAAAGCACCATTTGCAATGCAATGGCGTTAAAGAGAGGGCACCAACTGTAAGCATAACCAAGATACCAAATACAACCTCTCCCCTTTAAAAAGTAATAATAGAAGAGGAAGATATTATGAAAGTGGTACAAACTCTGTTTTGTACCATTCTCTAACAACTCATGAACAATGGCTTGTTCAGCCCTTGACTTCCTCCTGTCTTCTTGAAGAATCATTTCAGAAAACTAGTAGTATTAAAACCCAGGGTTGCTACTCTCTGGAGAGAATAGTAGAATCTATGTCACATGTTTTTCCATCATTAGTAGGGAAGAAATAGAAACTCTGATATTACCTCAAGTTTCACTATTTTAGTGTCTTTTAAATGTCTACTGCTATTTTAAATTTTTTTGTGCTCTATGGTGTTCAATGGCCACCAGTGTTACAAGTCCTTACGACAAACACAGGTGCATAAACAAACACACAGACATATTCTCTTTACACACAGATATATGTGTATATGATGTATATAAGTATATATTGTACACCCAAATATAGAAATTTGTATTAAAATATGCTGGGTTTGGGTTTTTGTTCACCAAATGAAATTCTGTTTTTAAAGTCAATGTACAGAAATTCTATCTCAGTCCT
Organism: Dromas ardeola; assembly: GCA_013398915.1. NCBI lineage: Eukaryota > Metazoa > Chordata > Aves > Charadriiformes > Dromadidae > Dromas > Dromas ardeola. The sequence continues at coordinate 46,244 of VYZM01012178.1, read as the reverse complement.
TACATTGGAGTTGGCCAATGATTCACAAAACAAATTTTTGGGAAGCTTTTTTAGGCTTGGATCATTCTGCTGTCCAATGCTTGTGGCCAGAAAGGAAAGATGATACAGAGTGAACACACCAGATGGCAAAGGCAGTTACAGTGGGAAGAGGATTGGTGCTTTGCCACTGTGTGGACTGAGCTGGGCAGCGCAGCAAGCCAGGAAGGTAATGATGTGGAAAAAAATAAAAGGTTAGAGATAAAATTTCAACGGAAAGGTGATCTTTCTACTGAACAGAAGGCAAGAAAATATTCAAGAAAAAGAAGGAAATGAGAAATAAGAAGATGAATTTTTTTTTTTAAATGACAACTCCATGTGTAAAACAGCCACGTGTGGCTGAGTGGAGTGGGCTGCTAAAAGTAACAGAGCCCCAGAAAAAATGTCAGCAAGAAAAAGTCAATCCTAATGGAAGAGGAGGAGAATGAAAGATGAAGAATAGGAACAGAACATGACAAACCAAAGATCAGAATTAGAACAAAAGCCACAGGCAGCTCTGAGGTCCCTGCCTTTCTGAGGACAAAATCCTGTGGCCCATGGTTTCAGGTGCCTTGCAGGTATTTTATTCAGTGGGATACAGTTCTTTCCATTAATTTAGATAAAAAGGTTTAAGTGTTTTCATTCCTTTTTGGGAACAATGGAGGTCATGCGTTTTCTTTGGGAGGGAAGAAGAGGTCCTAGTTCACGAAACTTATTATTTCATTAAATAAGTATAGAAAAGATAGAGGAAGTGAGTGCAATGTATATTTTTTTTAATTATTCCTCCTATAACACATATAGTACATATTTATGAACCGTGATCTGAGTAAGGCATCTATACATAGAGCAAAAGGGTGATCCCTTCAGAAAGAGATTTGTGCAATTACATGCCAATAGACAGAGGAGGGTAGCAGATCCAAAAGTGGGAAGTGCAACAAATGATACAATTTTTTTAAAATCAAAACAACATTATAGCACATAGTGACATATAGCAGTAGGTCAAGCACTGTCAGGAATTTTATAAACAAGGCATAGCTAGGGAAGGAAAGTTAATATCTTCTATTAGGTCAACATATATAGATTGGGAAAAAATGAGAAAACTTTAGGGAATACTAATTTTTTACAGCCATTGTGAGAAAGAACAATTTCAAGAAGGGTTTTGAAGGGAAGCAAAAGACAACAGTTGAGCTGTCACTGGGTAGGGCTGAGAAGGTGCTGGATGGGGAATGTCACTTCTGTTTAATCTGGAAGAGTAGGATGCGCCTCTCAACCTCTTTTCTTTATGGTGCAAAGAAATGGGAGTAATTTCTGTAATATTAGTGATTTAAATTAGTTTTCCTCTGCTGTTTGTGAGAGAGGCAGGCCTTGTTGGTCTCTTGGTCCAATCATGATGGCTATATTCAGTAGAAATCATGATTTTAATTTTCTCAAGGTGGAAATTGTTAGATGATTAGAAAACTAAGATGTTTATGCTGTTTCCCTCTAATAGAAAAGCAGAGATGAAAAGGTACCAGAGCAGGCTTCACGTACTCAGATAGTTGAGATTTTTTTTCTTTCTTTTTTACATTTTTTTTTTACCTTGCCTTGCCTTGCCTTGCATTTTCCTTCTGTAAATAGTAAGGAGAGAAAAAAAAGAACCCAACAAAAAGAGCAGCCTAGGAGAACATAGTAGATATCAATGGCCAAAAATTATCTTCAGTTTATACCTATTATATATATCTACAGATATACGAGGCAGGTAGATAGACCAGAAATTAATGGGTTAGAGAAGATCAAGAAAAAAATCTACAGGCAAGTGTTAATCAACATAGCCCTCTTTCAGTGGAACAGTTGTGATTTACAGATGCTGAAGACCTATAATTCGCAGGTAATGTGGTTTTCAGGGCTACACTCGGATTTTTTCAGCCTTTCCTACCTTCAGAGGGGTTGGCAATCGGCCTCCAGTTCTGTGAATTAGTCTCCAAAGACTCATTTCAGCATCACGCACAGTGGTCCTTAACTGAGACTTTCCATTGTGCCGGAGCTGAAGTTGCAACCCTTAGAATTGTTTACATGGTACCGCTGCTGTTATTTTGTCTTGGAATTGCAAATTTCCTAGTTATGGGAATCAGCAAGCGAGAACCACCTCTCTTGTGGGCAAACCTTAACATGTCAACAGAGTGGAAGAAAATGTCGCTGCTGGCACATTGGAGAAATGTCAAGGTAAACTACTAGCTGATAAATGGAAAATTTCACTCTGTAAACATTTGGCCTGGGACTTCATCAGCCAAAATCAGTGAATATTAGAATCAATAAATGCCCCGTTATCCATCAGAGTCTCTAAGCATGGTTTATTTATCATAATATGTAATGTTTTTTTAATGAAGAATATAATCATAACTTTTTGTTATAGAACGAGTGGATATTTCACCACCTCACATAGCTTATTGTTTCAAGTCATAAATACCTGACCTAATTTTTTTTTTTTTTTATTCCCTCTGGCTGATAATGGTAAAAAGTAGGTCAGGTTCAAATGCAATTTCTCTGTCTGACATTTTTACTGATACAGAGCAGTTACATGAAGCTTTCACATTTCTGAGTTCCTTGTTGTCGTTGTTATCCACTTGCTCCTACTAGATATGGCCTTTTTCTAAAATCCCTACTTTAAATGACTGGACAGTTACATTTTACTTTTATTCAATGCTTTTCTTTTTTGCCTTTTTTTTTTTTTATTGGGTGCCTATCACAGAATGCCTAAGCACTGTGCAATAAAACTCATCAACAGAATATTTTAGTGCATCAAACCTACAATTATCTCATGTATGTTTTTACAACTGTTCCATGAAGCATCTTTATGAATAATTTAATTTTTCAGGATTGTTCTTACCGAAGGAAAATCAACACTTCTGTTGTTAAAAAGTATCTCTCACTAAGAAATGTATCCGTTGCCTAGTAGAAACTCATGGGAGAAAGGGAAATACAGATGGAAATAGTAAATAGAAGCAGCTCCCAAAACCAAGAAAGTGAGTTTCCTTGTTCCCCCGGAGTCAGTGGTACCTGATTGCTGCAGCCCATGAAGGACTTTTTAGACAGTATCCAGGGGCTTTTCTTTTAGAGGGAGCGCTGTAGTTGAGCTGCACAGTTAAAGAAGAACTTCCACCACCTCCTTCTGAGTAAATATAAATTGCGTGTGAGGCACTGTTTGACACATCACGGCTTCCACAGACTGAGCCCTGGGTAACAGGACTGGTATATAAAATACTCCAACCTGGCCTGAGAGTAGGAAAATAGCCGGATTGCAATCCATCATAGCAGGACATAAGTGTCACCATTGCTGGGTCAAGGATTCAGGTGTCTGTCAAATAACACTGTAAATCATCTTACATGGGGGTTCTTTTAAGCATAGGAGCATGATACTAAATAAAGCCTGGGAAACTGGAAAACACAACTGCTTCTCAGCAGGATTTAGGCACCCAGATATCATATGGTCCTGTAACAATCCCAGATAAAAAAAGATACATATGATCACTGTGAACATAGGATATTAATTTAACGCTGTGCTAGTTGTAGTCAAGAGTGTAGGTAACAGCTTTTTCATCATCGTAGTACACGTGAAAGTCACATTTCTGCATCACTGTCAGAACCCAACCTAAGTGCAATGCTGCTTTGAACAGAAGCATGTCAGAATGACCTCTCCCAACCATGTACATAGATTCCCTAACAAAATTCAGATCCCTGATATTGTATAAACAGATGCAAAACAAAATCTAGTGCTGGCTGTGTGTCTTGCTGCTTCTCTTGCTTTATTTTGTGTTTGGGATGATTATATGAAACCGTTTCCCTTTAACATCTGCTGCCTGCCTGTAAATGATGAACTAAGTTCCAGACACAATTTCTGCAGGTAACAAGCTGTGATACCCTGCAGTGATTCATAATGCTAAATTGTTTATGGAGATTTTTGAATTTACATGTTTATGAAATTTACAGTTTGACATAAGAGAAAATAATTTAATTGATGTTGTTTATTTTACTGCAGCCATGGATCTGAGGTGCTCAGTACAGTAAATTAAGTTAGTGTGTACATCTCACTATATGGTTGCAAACCTCTACTCAACAAGACATATTTTGCGGAGAGAGAGGTGTGTGAGATCAAGAACAAGAGTGACAATTTTGTACTCTGAAAGCCATTCAGAATGACTCCGTAATGCAATTTAGCCTCAGAATTTACATTGTTCCAAAATGAAAAATAATCAGGCAGGGAATGGTTTTCTTTCATTATTACAGAAATAGGTATCCTGCCAGAAGTCAAACATTGACTGCAAAAGGGTATCATTGCATGAGAAAGAAAAGAAACAGGTTCACTAGAGAAGATCCCAAAGCAAATTTTTGTCACAGGATTTTAGTGTAATTCAATAGCTACTCATCACGCCTGTCATGGGAAAGGCACAGAGAGGAGGCATCTGTTTCCACATGTGCGACACTAATTAATATGAAGGACTGTGTTTTGGCACAAACAACATGGAATAGGCTCAATACAGTTGTTACTGAATTTGGGGTTGGCCCTAGGCTTTTCATCGGTTTATACAGCAATGCTCAATGTGTGACAGTAAGTCAGCAGTACTGCACAGCATCATCCTGTTTCTGGTCTTTTTGGCGGAAATCAGGGGCTCGGAGGAATTGGGAACTATGAAGAGAACTGAATTGTACTTTCTTTCTTCCTTCCTTTTTCCTGATCCCTGCAGCCTCCTCAAAGGGTGACCTAATTTTGCCAAGGATAGTACTGGTTTCTTGGTAACGTCACTCCATAGGATGATCATAGAATCATAGAATTGCCTAGGTTGGAAGGGACATTCCAGATCATCTAGTCCAACCATCAACCTAACTTTGACAAAAAACATCACTAAATCATATCTCTAAGCACTACGTCTACCCATCTTTTAAATACCTCCAGGGATGGTGACTCAACCACTTCCCTGGGCAGCCTGTTCCAATGCTTGACAACCTTTTCAGTGTAAAAATGTTTCCTAATAACCAGTCTAAACCTCCCCTGGCACAACTTGAAGCCGTTTCCGCTTGTCCTATCGCTTCTTACTTGGGAGAAGAGACTGATCCCCTCTCGCTACAGCCTCCTTTCAGGGAGTTGTAGAGACCAATAAGGTCTCCCCTCAGCCTCCTTTTCTCCAGACTGATCAACCCCAGCTCCCTCAGACGTTCCTCATTAGACTTATTCTCCAGACCCCTCACCAGCTTCATTGCCATTCTCTGAACCCGTTCCAGCACCTCAATGTCTTTTTTGTGGTGAGGGGCCCAGAACTGGGTCCAGAACTCAAAGCGGGGCCTCACCAGTGCCGAGTACAGGGGGACGATCACTTCCCTAGTCCTACTCACCACACTGTTCCTGATACAGGCCAGGATGCTGTTGGCCTTCTTGGCCACGTGGCACCCTGCTGGCTCATCTTCAGCTGGTTGTTGACCAACGCCCCCAGGTCCTTTTCTGCCAGGCATCTCTCCAGCCGCTCTGCCCCAAGCTTGTAACGCTGCATGATCTTCTATACTGTACAGGCTTGGCTCAATGGCATAAGAGAGCTGGGATTGCTCAGGGGCTCTGACATTCAGCATGAGTGAGGGCTATGGGAGATCCACCAGCAGTGTGATAACCTGATCCCTACCCCTCTGGGACCCTTTCCCCTTTCCCCTCCTGCAATATGGGGTCCTTTATCCCAAACTCCAGACTGAGACCCATGTCCTTTGTTGGGTCCTTACTCAAAGATTCAAACTGATGCTGTATGTACAATAGGCCTCCAGATTTTGTCTTAGCTCCTTGCCAGTAGGTTAGGAAATGCAGGAAACAGCCTTCCTGGAAGACAAGAAGGAGAAAACTCTGTGGAAGAGGTGGCCCGGTTCAGTTATTTCATACTTTCATTTGCTTTGCCCCAAGGTGCCGCCTCTCCCCTTTAAGCACACGTGTTCTATGCTTGTAGAAAGAGCAGACCTGTAGATACACCTCTAAGCAATCTTCTGTTTTATTCCTAGTTAGTGTTGGTGGCTTTGTCATACAAATAACCATCTTTACAATCAGGTTACATTTAAAAAAAATAAAGAAGAAATAGAAAAAAAAGAGGAAAAGAAAGAAAGAAAAAAAAATGTGCCTGGTCTTGTTGGCTGATCCTCCAAACAACCACTATAGCTTGGCTTGCATCTATAGGTTAATATCTCTTGCCTTCCAGAACAGGTTAGCTTCATCCAAACTGCTTTTGTGGGCAATCCCTGTCCAGTGCAAACCCCAATGCCTGGAAATGTCTAGGAATGATCTGGGAGAATGCTGTCTCATGCAGGACAAAACTGGGCTGGGAACATGCTAACAATTAATGTTGGTATTGCCTATTGTGAGCTAGTGCTTTGTCCCTCATCCAAACAGACAATATCTGGATGCAGCTCTAAACAACGAATCTGCCCAGTAGGGAAGACTGAAATTACAGCTCTAAATATTTTTGCTTGTAGAAGGGTAGAATCCAGTTTTCCCTAAGCAGCAGACCATTTCAGAGGAAGATTTGTGCTAAACAATCACATCCACGTGCTGTTCTTATGCTTGGGCTAGTTACTATTCCTGTGGTTAGCCAATTTGCAAGTAAAGATTGAAATGAATCAGTAGGAAGAATTAAGATAAAAAATATATAGAAAATAAATATTAAAATTTTAAGAAGTAATTATAGGATTAAGATTATAGAAGAAGATGAAAACTCAGAGCTTGATATTGTGTAAAAAAACCTAAAAACAAACAACAAAAAACCCAACAAAACACAAAAGCAAAAATCAAACCCCCTTAAAAGCACCAGAAATAAAAAGTAGAATAGGAAGAAATAACCTTCCAGTCCTTCAGTATTTTCTAAATTAGGAAAATAAATACCAATTGTATCTAGATTAGCAGAATATTGCTGCGGTGAATATAAACCTCAGTTCAACCAATTTAGTGTTTTCAAAACAACACTGTCTTGTTTGCATTCTAGTTTTAGAAAATGTTAGTCAAAATGCATTGATAATACCTTTTAAAATAATTTTAAATCATTCTGCTTTCCTGTTTTAAAGCATTTGCTTAAAGGAAAATGGTGTAGAACTAAACAGAAAATTTCAAGCATTCGATAGTTTGTTGTTTGCTTGAAACAATCATCTGGCATTTAATAGAGAATTAGATCCCTGCTATTGAATTCCGTAGGATGACTCAGGCATTCTACAGAGAACAAACTTTTTCTCTATTACGGTTCTTAGATTTTTAGAGTAATTTCTAGAGAACCTCATTGATTAAGTCACAATTAAATTCTAAAGTACTTTTCCACCAGGATACAAACAATTAACACAAGCCAGAATCTTCAATACCTGGCATCTTGTGCAGAGTGAATGAAAAATGCTTATGATGTGATATCATTGTACACACATTTTCTATTTATTATGCATTAGTGCAGAGACCACAAAGTGCTCTCTCCTCATTTTTCTCTCTCTTCTTACAACTCTCCTCATTTTCAGACTCTCTAATAGCTCCTCGCACATGATGTTCTGTAATCCCTTTATCATTTCAGTTGTGCTTCACTGAGTTTTTTTAATAGCTTATCGATGTCCTTTGTGTACTGCAGGGACTAAACCATGCTCTCTACTTCATTGCTAGCTATGCTAAGGAAGGAAATGCTGGAGACAATCCTTCACATCACACTCAAGTAGCTCCTATTAAGCCTTTTTGGTGGCATGCTCAAAGAAAGCTACTAGGAACTGGTGCTTCACAGTATTAGTCTGAATAAGAAAGCCCACAGCCATCAGTAATAAGTGAGAGACCTGCCGAAGTAGAATTATTCAGCTCTGAGCTGCAACTGTGGACAAAGAACAGCTTTTTATTACATCCCCTACTTGGAAATAAAGGCTATATTTTCAGGCACTCAAGATCTTTTTTAGTCCTTTCAAATGTCTAAGCCCATACATTTCTTTTGTTAATCATACAGAATCACAAAATTGATGAGTTGTGCAGGCACCTCTGTAGATCGTCTTGTCCAACCCCCTGCACAAAGCAGAATTAGCTACAGCAGGTTCTCAGGGTCGTGTTCAGTTGTGTTTTTAATATCTCCAAGGACAGAGACTCCACAGCCTCTCTGGGGAACCTGTTTGACCACTCTTACAGTAAGGTTGTCTTGTTATGTTTATGGAGTTATTTGAATAGTGTCTCTATATTCCTTCTGGATCACCTGGCCTGACTTCCACTTGTTGGGCACTGCCTTTTTATGTTTTAGTCAACTAAATATAGTTTGGTCTAATACAAGGCAATAATTCAGCTTAGAGTGCCTGCCTCACTTGTGTCCTGAGTGCATCGTGACTACTGCTACATGTCTTCTACAATGGTAATCATATTAAGAAGCAAAGACTGTTTAGTACAAAGAGACTTAAATGAAGCAAAATATATTTAGCTAATCCTAAATTGCCAGTCCTATATGGTAAATATAAATTTAGCACAGCCATGTATGGTAGGGATCTTGGTCTGGAAAGTAATGGAGAGTCTTAATATAAGAAATACTGGACTCTAAAAATTTTCCTTCTGACTTTTGCAGAACAGTGTTACAGGCAAGAAATATGACTGAAGATTTTCGATGAAGAGGACTATAGGTGTCCAGAGCACGTTGCAGGAACATCACTGTGGTAGCAAAAGAAGAATAGAAAAAGAACCTTCTGAAAGATACCAGAGGATTGCCATAACATTTTGTAAATTGCTATCATTGCAAAACAACATGCTTCCCCAAGAATTCTGGATTTTCTTTTTCAGAAATCAGCTTCTCAGATGCATTTTATAGTATTCTACTGGAAAAAAAAATATGCCGGAACATTTATTTACATGGCTACATCTTGGTATCTCTGGAGTAGTAGCTACAGTCCTGTAAAAATAAACTGTAACAATTGTCCTTCCACCTCAGTTCTGATTAGCTGGTAATGAGTATGTTTTTTGAATAGTCTCATCCTAAAGCAAAATTCCAGCTATGGATTAACACTCTCATATCTAACTTCTGTGTCTTTTTTACAAGATTTTTTGTTAAGAATACTTTAAAAAGCAGACATTAAAATCTCAAGTGAAAAAAGGATATATTAATAAATTTAAATGCTTACGAATTACAAATGGGCATTTAAAGTGTCTGCAAATTGGGACAAAAAAATTCTAATCCATTACTTTTATACTTGCTTGGCAAATCCGTAAAAGATCACCTTTGTCTGCCATTAAGTATTCAGTAGGCCAGTAGACTACGGATATTGATGGCAAACTGTATATCTTGGCTACATTTTCATGCTAAAATAAAGTCCAAAATATTCACTCATGTGTCTGAGATAGACAGCTCTGCCTGATCATCCTCAGACCTTGAGGGGTGTCAGGCCACCTCAGAGCAAAGACTGAACTGAAATATTTTGAACTGAAGATAAGAAGCCTTAGAGCCAGGACTGCAGACCCAGCCTCCCTAGAGATGAGATGTGGGATCAAACACACATCTTATCATAGAATCACAGAATGGTTTAGGTTGGAAGGGACCTTAAAGATCATCTTGTTCCAACCCCCCTGCCATGGGCAGGGACACCTCCCACTAGACCAGGCTACTCAAAGGCCTATCCAGCCTGGATTTGAACACCTCCAGGGATGGGACATCCACAGCTCTGGGCAACTTGTTCCAGTGCCTCACTGCCCACAGAGTAAAGAATTTCTTCCTAATATCTAACCTAAATTTTGCCTCTTTCAGTTTTAAATTGTTACCCCTTGTCCTATGGCTCCACTCCCTGATAAAGAGTTCCTCCCCATCCCTCCTGTAGGCCCCCTTTTGATACTGAAAGGCTGCTATAAGGTCTCCCCACAGCCTTCTCTTCTCCAGGCTGAACAAGCCCAGGTCTCTCAGCCTGTCTTCATAGGAGATGTGCTCCAGCCCTTTGATCATCTTTGTGGCCTCCTCTGGACCCACTCCAACAGGTCCATGTCCTTCCTGTGCAGAGGACTCCAGAGCTGGACACTGTACTCCAGGAGGGGTCTCATGAGAGCAGAGTAGAGGGGTAGAATCCCCTCCCTCAACCTGCTGGCCACGCTTCTTTTGATGCAGCCCACACATTTTGTGTGAATGTAGGCAGCAATAAGACAAACAGTCATTTTTGTCTGCAGGAGGGACGACCCTTTCTTTCAACTTCCAAAACCTGAAACTACTACATATATATGAACATTCGAGTGTTCCCAAGCTTTGGTTTCCTGTCCATCCATACCTTGTGATTGTGATTCTAAGGTATATCCAAATTTTCACAGAATCATAGAATCATAGAATGGTTTGGGTTAGAAGGGATCTTAAAGATCATCTAGTTCCAAACCCCCTGCCCTGGGCAGGGACACCTCCCACTAGACCAGGCTGCTCAAAGCCTCATCCAGCCTGGCCTTGAACACCTCCAGCGATGGGGCATTGACAACTTCCCTGGGCAATCTGTTCCAAATTTTATCAAAATTTATTCCTGGATGACAAGAGGATCCCAGTCTTCAGTCTAGGGAGGTTAGTGCTGGTTTTGAGTGCTCTCAGAAATCTCTGAAATCTGTGACACTGGGTGGAAGAGAATCACCCGCAGGCTTAAAGGACAAAGAAAAGCAGGGCTGGCAATGGCTGGACCTGGAAAGCCAAGGTGGCCTTTATTCCTCTTGCCATGTTGGTGTAGTGTGACAGCCATCTTGTATAGCCAAAATTGATATGTAACAAGAAGTCAAACTGCACAAAAAATGAACAAAACAAAAACCAACAAAAAATGTCTGCTGAAAGGAACATGATTAGGCTTCTGCATTGCATAGTACTCTGATACAAAACTAATTAATTTAAGATGGAAGAAGAAGAATATCAGAGGAAAGGGATGAATAAGTAGGTGTGTTTACAGTGAGACAGATAAATTGATTAGATACAGAGAAAACAGAAGTTTGATAGAACTGCGGGTGAAAAAGAAATTCAGAGAGGGGATTTTTCTGATTTCTTTTTTTTCCTTCCACCTTGGAAAAACAGCTCTGCAACTGTACACTGAATTACCACACCTGTTTATTTAATTTTACAAGTTGCACCATTTCAAGCTTAATCTTTATTTTATTCTTTTTCATTTGTTGGAAAAGAAAGAATGCTATTTCGGTAGGAGAGAGAATTGTAAACTATAAGAAATAATCTTGCTTGAGGCAAATATCATTTTCCCACAGTCTGCCTGCAAATTCGGAAGACCTAGTGAACTGCTGCCTATATATCTTACAGTGGAAAAAATGTTTTCTTTAGAATAATGATTATACATATATATATGTAAATATGTGTGTGTGTGTGTTTGTGTGTGTACAGGTACACATGCATAGATGGAAGGAAGTATAGGGTAAAGAGCAGGAGTACATCATTTAAGGAAGAGAACTGATATCAATGAGAAAGATAGAGACATACGGTTTTATTAAATATTTCTGTTCAGACCCAGTATAAGGATAACTAAATTAGTTTAGGTAGAGAAAACTCTCCTGTCTCCCCTTACCCCTCCAACTTCCTTACCCAACCTTACAACTAAATTTCATAAAGAATTTTCTGTGGGTATGAAATAACTGTCTGCTTCATTATCATGTGCTTTTGAACCTGGAAAAAAAGAAAAAATCCTGCTGGAAAACCTTTACCTGTGGTATTTCTGGTCAGGTTCAGATTAGGAAGTTCCATCAGTTTTTAAAGAATGGTTCAGTTTTTCATATTTAGTAACGTCCAGAGGCTTGGGTGAGTCAGATAAGCTTCAGATAAACATCTAACCTTTGCAGGGTTTATCCAAAGTGAAGGGAATCTATTGAAGTGCACCTATCGGTAATTCTGCGCTTGTTCCAAGCGGGACATTTTCACTGATGTTAATGGGAGCTCTGTGCACTGAATGAGAGGAGATTATCCAGCAGATATACACACAAAATAAAAGTTCACAGTGTATGAATCGGAAAACACAACAGTGTCAGAAAATTTGTTCTTGTGGTTTGTGAGGTAGTTTGCTTTTTAAAATGCCAATATTACCATATAAAACTAAATTGATTAAATTATGAACTGAAAGTAACCTTTTGCTTTCAGCATAGAGTTCATCTATTTTTCCTCTTGATTTCAATTCACTCTTAGCAAGCCAAAATAACATTATTCTCTCTTCACAGTGTATTCCAGACTTCATAGCATTTAATTGGCCCATTTCTTGTTTATAAAAAACCAAAATGTATTACTCACCAGCACATATTTAGAAAATAACATGAAAACTGATATGTTGGAAACACCCCTGCCAGGAAAATGGGCTGGATGCTCTGCCACTCCCTCACTTTACAACCCTGCGAGGCACCAAGTAAAAAGAGCAAACACAGCCCTTTCCCTTAGCTCCCTCAAAGCTTCATTACCTCTTGCTCTGTTCTCTCACTTCTTGACACGTGGAGCAGAGCTGGACATTGAGAGAAGTTCAAGGTGGAAAGCTGTAACACAGGAGCTTGTATAACGCAGAACGGGGTACATTAAATAAAAAAAAAAATCTTATTTGCATGAGTCACAAACTGGGGGGCATTTCTGGCCTGCCCGTCTGCAATGACTACTTCCCTCCCTGTTCTTGCCCTTTAGAAATTTGTTGGGAGTATCTACAGCATCTTAAATACTGTGGACAGGAGCTGTTCACTGGAAGTTAACAAACCAGACTACACTCCCCCAAAACCAGGCCGCAGAAACTTAACAATGGCTTTCAACAGAACTAGTGGAGGGAGATAAGCTATGAAAAGAGAGATCTCTCTAGAATTAATAATGCAGCTGCACCAATTTATAGCAGCTGAAGATCCAGTCTTTTGCCTATCTACTTCCCTGATAAAGCTGTCTCTCTTTTTAAGAACAGAGAGTTTTCTTTTTTTTTATTATCATTTCTATTTTTCCCTCAATGGGTTATTTGTTCATTGGAATGCAGTGCTGACCTCAGCTGAAAATTCATTGAATGTGGGTCCTTCACAGCAATCCTTATCTCCAGAATCCCAGCTAAAAAACCCTGACCTGTGTATTTTCATTGTCCTCCGCAGAACTCTATTATATTCATGATATTTTTGACAAAACACAGTGAAAGAACAATGCTAGAGATGTGAATACATTTCCTTTCTCCCTCGAGCAAAACAAAACCTAGCCTGCCTCCAGCCTCCCTTGATGAAAAAAGGAGTTAATGCATTAAACATAGGACATACCCCAGAATTTTAATAGGACCTTTAATCCGCCAAGTTTGGACATGTAATTGTTAACATTTTGTTTTTCATTATGGAATGTTTTGTTCTTAGGGTACTCCAAGAAATGAACATCTGGTATTAATAACTTTTCAGCATAAAAAGCTCGATAAAATTACAACCTATTGTAGTTGGCAGATGGGTTGCAAAAAAACTAAGGAAAAAAAAAAATATCCACAAGACGCCAGCTAGATTAATCCACCGCAATAGAGATCCTGATTTAATTCAAACAATGTATAATGCATTGACTTCCAACAATAGGTGGCTATTGTGAGCAGTCTTTTCATATTTAGGCATATTCAGTAATGATTATTCATGTAAACAGGTTTTTTGTTTAAAATTAATCACTGAATTGTTTTGGCTGGTGTGTTGGTTCCAGCTTCGATGGGAGATAGTACATGCATATTGTGGAAGGAGGAGTCTCCGAAAAGTAGAAACAAACTCCCTGTTCCAGAAAGCTCTTGGCACTGAGATGCTACACTCTGTTTCAGAAGCAGTAAGAGGCTGAACAATAAATGGTTTCCTCCTTCCACCTGGCTCTGGCTGTGAAGAATCAGGGAGGGTCGTTTTGTGGGATGACATTTACCACCATTAAGAAAAACTTGCAGTGCAAAACTGCCTGGAGTTGAAAGCATCTAAATGAAGGAGAAATCGCCATTGACTGTAGTGCCACACCTTTCATTTGAAAAAGGGAGATCAGGTTGACTAGACACATAGGTTGTCAGGTCTGCTAGATCATTAACTTTTGGCTTCCTATGCTTTGTGCCTCAGTTTTCAATTATGTTATTTCTTTTTCTTTTTTCCTTTTTTTTCCTTCCCCC
>VYZM01012178.1:0-26447 GCA_013398915.1 Dromas ardeola | reverse complement strand
AGATTAGGTATTAGGAAGAAATTCTTTACTGTGAGGGTGGTGAGAAACTGGAATGGGCTGCTCAGGGAAGTTGTGGATGAGTCCCTGGAAGTGTTCAAGGCCAGGTTATTGTTATTGTTATTTGGTTATTTGTTATAATAACAATATTATATATATTATATATAGCATATACATATACACATATAACATATAATATGTACATATTTTATATATAACAAGGTTATTGATATTTGATCTCTCAAAGTTAACATCCTTCTCATGCAAGTGTGGTTCCTCGTACAGCAGTCTGAGACAAGTCTTTTACGCGGTATAGCATAAGCAGTATTAAATGCAAACTGTCTTAGAGAGTTCAGCTTAGAAAAGAGTTTTTAAGGAACCTTAATTAAATTCTCGATTGCTGTGTCTTGGTTGCAATTATACAATTCAAGAATTAGAACAGAATTGAGTTTATTGGAGGATAAGACAGACAATATTGTAAAAACAAACTAAAAATAACTCAAAAAAGATTTCATAAATTTGTTCAAACTCTGAAAAAAAATTACAAAGAGGAGTAATTGTGATACCAGTGATGACTGCTGATACTATCACTTTCATTTTGCTTTGGATTTTTATCATATGCAGCAAAGTGAGCTACTTTCAAATGAGACCAAATGCTTAAGACCTGTGGACAAAAGATGCCTTCAGAGTAGATTAGTCTTCGGTTCACCTGAAATGCAAAGCATCTAGATCTCTACCCATAGCCTCAAGTGTACGGTGAAGGCATCTGCAGGCCCATGGACTAAGCAGGAACAGCTACAAGTCACATTTAAGTTTCACAGAATAATAGTCAAATCAGGTGCTCTGCACAGGCTCTTAAGTTCTGTGTGGCGACTGAAAGAGAACATCGATAAATCAATAACCTCTTCCCATTATATTGTTAAATATACTCTCCTATTATGCTTTTCCTCTTGTTTAAATATCATCTAACATTATACAAAATGATATACAGGAAGTGATTTGTTCTGCCTTCAGAGGCATCTTCCAGTTTTAGTTTTCCCACTCACCATTTCTGAATCTTGTATCAAATATGAAATCACCAACTGATTAAGCTATCTATAACAAGGAGAAAGTGCTATGTCCACTTTCTAGTCACTCTGGACTGTTTTTATCCTTCTAACCTGAACTTTCATCGTTTTTGTTCCAATGGGTCTTTCTGTACCTTTCACTTTCAGCTCTCCATTTCATTTGAAGGACTCTTCACTTTCCTTTGAACTTTGTCTTTTCTTCTACTTTAATAATGGTCTCCTTCATCTTCTGCCATATATTTCACTTACCATTTCCCAGTGAAAAGAGAAAGAAAATAAGGTCGCTTTGTCAAAGAATCGTAGCAGGTAAGCATAGGAGCTTAACTTTCAGCGAAATAAATCATTTGGATGTATCACTGCTCCCAAGACAAATAGAACAATAATTCTGATTTCCCCAAATGGTTTATAATTTCCATTACCTCTGCATTAAGGTCTCAGTTTTAGATCTCTGTAAATGCAGTTGAAAGGGAAGGAACAACATCTGAAACCAGGTAATTTTTTGAAGATGACCAGCTGGTCATTTTCTTAATTGCAATATTCAGTAATTCACTTGATTGGAGGATAGGACTGAAAATGTCAGCACCTCAGGAAATGATGTGATCTGATTTTGACATTGGATTTCTCACTTGGGTATTCACGTCTAACTACAAGCACGTAATTCTGCTTATTTTGCTGAATGGAATGAAGGTGTTAGAAAAGATGTGAGGGAGAGATGGGCCGTTTCTCTATGAATGGATTATCCCATTTTTTGCAAAGGTTTTCATTAGTCTTCAGTTGTTTTCTTTATTTCTTCTTAGATCTCTCTTTAAGGAGGATATATTTTTATATATTTGATGTTGATCACACAGGAAATTTCAGAAATGTCTCAGTAGGCGACTTACAAATGGTTTAAGTAAATGATCAGGGCATATCTTCAGGTTTGTACAGAGCTACTTACTTTTCAAGACTTTTATAAGGTTTACAGACAAATATAAGCCTGGCATAAGTAGCAGTGAATTAAGTGCCCTGAGCGTGGCTTTTAAAGTTTGATTAATTAATGTCCATAAAGCATTTTGCACTACTCAAACTAAAGGTCTGTAAGTGCACAGAACAAAATACAGTAATTATTAATCCTGTATCTCACTGTGTGTGGGAGTATTGGCAGAGCCGCTTAGCACAGGTACTATAAATTACAGAGCCTTAAACTTCCAAAGCCACCTCCCCCTGCTGTATCTCCATTAGCTTTGCTGCTCTTTTCCTGGAATGAATTTGCTTTTTGCAAGTTTGACGAAGAATAAAAATGAGGGGCTATGCAATGTTTTTTTTACAGCTGTGTGCTTTGATACCCAGAAGATATTTCAGCCCCTGTGATGACAGTGTGCCATTCTGATGAAATAATGCTGCAGTCACTTAATAACACAGAAGGAACAGATACAACCTAAACATGCAAATATGGTAATTACCAACCTCAAACACAATTATCTCATGTGCTAGTACTCATAATGGGAACGATATTTCTGTACTGCTTTTTCCCAGAGTCATTTGCAAAACGCTCGCTCTGTCTGTTTCCTTCCTTGTGGAAATTTGTCTCTCCCACAAAATTTCATTTTCTGTAATGACACAGAAAACACTGGTTCAGTGACCTTGGCAGCTCCTTCACAGGGTGTATAACTTATGCTGTCTTTCCACCTTTATATGAACTGTGTGTCTCGGCTCCCGTGAGCGGATCGGGGAAACGTGCTTTAGCCCAACACTTGCATGGTTGAAGATGCAATTACTGTGACTGGCTTTCCTAGCTGTCCACTGCAAGAGCAAGAGGTCGGATCCTCTGTGGGTCTAAAACCTGCTCCAGATTCATAATGACACTAGGATGATTTATGCTAGGACAGAATTGGTGCCAGCTTGTATGTCTATATCAGATTTGCTTGTATAATAACACTCCTCTGAGATTTTGCTCTTTAAAATAGTTACAGCTGTTTGGCACATCTTTTCCTTCAGCTATGATAATGCACTGGTTACTGCCCAGAGTTACAGAGGTAAAGGACTATTGTTATGTGAATATGGTTATCTGGTCAGCTAATATAATAGATTTGTTTTAGAGATTCAGAGATGGAAGAAGTACCTTGAACTTTCCTTCACTTTAGGTAGAAACAAAAGTTAATTTTCATCTAGTTTTATAGAACTTCTTATTAGATGAGATTGGGTGGTTCTTATATCCAGATTATCTCTGATACTGAAGTAAGAAAACCATGAAATATCATCTGAGACATTGCTGTAAAAAAATTTGGGTGTTCCTGAGAAGCAGGAGAGAACCATAAACCTGAGTGAATGCATTTCTGTGAAGTTTTTGACCTCATTTCTGTAGGCTGTATGTTGGTCTGAATATTACAAGCAAGAGCTGGATTCCTGCATGCTCATGGACATGCAACTTCTGCAGCCAGTGGCAGTTTACACACAGAGCTTTCCTTTATCTCCCATACCTGGGCTGCCACAGCTCCAACTCAGCTTTCTCTGGTGGTCTTATGTTAAAATAGAGCTACTGGAGCGACGCTAAGAAAGAAGTTTCCAAACTACTCTTTCTCAAGTGCATCTAAAAGGATCAAACTTAGATCTATAATTATTCTCTTGCTTCTATCTTACACTTCAACACTGTTGTGTTGTAACCCCAGCTGGCAACTAAGCACCACACAGCTGCTTACTAAATCCTCCCCCACCCACCCCCAGTGGGATGGAGAGGAGAATGTGAAAAAAAAAGTTAAAACTCATGGATTGAGATAAAGAAAGTTTAATAGGACAACAAAGGCAGATATAATAATAGTAATAATAATAATAATTATTATAATTTACCTAAAGGGGGCCTACAGGAAAGATGGGGAAGGACTCTTGATCAGGGAGTGTAATGATAGGACGAGGGGTAATGGTTTTAAGCTGCAAGAGGGCAGATTTAGATTAGATATCAGGAAGAAATTCTTTACTGTGAGGGTGGTGAGACACTGGCCCAGGTTACCCAGGGAAGCTGTGGCTGCCCCATCCCTGGAGGGGTTCAAGGCCAGGCTGGATGGGGCTTTGAGCAGCCTGGGCTGGTGGGAGGTGTCCCTGCCCAGGGCAGGTGGGTGGAACTAGATGATCTTTAAGATCCTTTCTAACCCAAACCATTCTATGATTTTGTGATTATTTAAAAAACAAGTGACACGCAGTGCAATTTCCCACCACCCACTGACCGATGCCCAGACCGTCCCTGAGCAGTGATCAAGCTTCCCTCCCTCCCCGGCCAACTCTTCACAGTTTATCTACTGAGCAAAATGTCATATGGTATGGAATATCCCTTTGGCCAGTTTAGGTCATCTCTCCTGGCTGTGCTCCCTCCCAGCTTCTTGTGCACCTCCTCACTGGCAGAGTGTGGGAAGCTGAAAAGTCCTTGACTTAGTATAACCACTACTTAGCACAACTAAAACATCACTGTGTTATCAACATTATTCTCATACTAAATCCAAAACACAGCACTACACCAGCTACTAGGAAGAAAATTAACTCTATCCCAGACAAAACCAGGACAAACGTAGACATGAAAATTACTTAGAGTGTCCAGCTTGTTTCATGTTTTGTGCCACGTGTCAAGATAGGATTGGCTTGGACACTTGACAAGTAAGCTGTTACACAGTGCAATGAACTAATGGGGACAGCATAAGAGTTACTTTGTCCCTTGAGAGGTGGAGATCAGCTACTCGAACAATATATGTCATTAAAGAGTCATCTCCTGTCATCTCCTGCTTGTCAGGTCTTTGCTGCTGTTCTTGCAGGTGGGGTTATATGGGAAGTCAGCAGCTATTACTGTGAAAAGTGGCTCCAGCAAAATGTTGATGATGTTCTACTTCCAGGCTGGTAGGAGTGTCAAATTGCTATTCATTAAAGCTTTGCCAACCTCTCTACTCAGGTCCCGCTTGTCAGTGACCAATGGCAAGATCAAGCCCTTCCCCACCCCTATATTCCAGCAACTCTCAGAATAATGATCTTGCTGATTTTGCACTTTAATTGAACATTAGTATACTTTGTAATTTCATTCTGGAAATAACATACACATGATGTTATGGATCAGTGAAAATTTCAAAAGTCATCATTATATACTTTTAGACACGACCAGAATCTGAACTCCATTTGTATTCTGTAATCCATTTGTTTGTGGCACCAAAGATCATTATTTACCAGTGCATGGTAAATAATGAAAATGGAAACTATTAGAGGCCATTAATAATTATATAGACAACAAAACTCATTACTTTAACTCCCAGCCAAGAATATCCTCTTCATAGATACCTACTGAAACTTGGATTTTCATCCTTCAACTCCTCTCTTATAGCAATACTGTAAGAAACCACACAGTTTTTCTAGTATTAGCCCTGTTAAACTCTAGACATATGTGACTCCATGCAATAAATTCATTGAGTGTAAACCCTACTCACATGAAAAGAGAGAGCTCTTCCATCATGAGAGTCAAATTTGACTCCATTTTTTGAATAAGAACTGCTTCATGGTATTTCATGGCAGACAGAGCCATAGCGAGGTTGGTTGAAAGCAATGCTTTCCCCTACATTGGTCTGAGGGGCAGGAGAGGCAGCTGAGATGTGAACAGAGAAACGCAGGCAAGTGCTGTCAATAAGTGCAACACACCGCTTTGAAACCAAAGAGGTGTCAAAGACAGAGGATTTGGAGTCCCTGAGCACCAACATTCAGTGCACAGACAAGGTCATTGCCTGGAAGGGGAAGCTCACGGGTTTGAGCCAGGATGGAATTTTATTCAACACTAGTAATAATGAGAGTGAACAATGCATGACCGCACATACTGTGGAGGTGTACTATCATTTTTAGCCCAATTTTCATTACAATTCTGACCTAAGCCCTGCAGATAAGACTACTGATGACCCATTGAAATTAGTGATACTGAACACACAATAAGTGAATATGGCACAAGTGTTCAGCCACTAACCTGCAGCTGATTCTTCAAAGGTTACTCTCAGCATTGTTACTGTACCCCAGAGACATCATCAGAAGCATAAAGATTAGTATTTTTTAATTTCCTATGCAAACCTATGAAAACTGATATGTTTGCATGAGGCCTTACTGAAAGTAGAAAGAAAGCATTTAAAATTTGGAAGAGATTAACCTTGAACTTATGGATAT
This sequence comes from Dromas ardeola, assembly GCA_013398915.1. Taxonomy (NCBI): domain Eukaryota; kingdom Metazoa; phylum Chordata; class Aves; order Charadriiformes; family Dromadidae; genus Dromas; species Dromas ardeola. Next base: position 20,226 of record VYZM01012178.1, on the reverse strand, counting down.
TTTTATTTTCGTATACAGAAGTAACTCAAGACTTAAAACATTAAAGGGTACATTAGCTGAAGTGCATTTAACACTTTATTCTTTCATAGCAATGGGATTCTCAGCACTGTAATTAGAAATGTTTGGGGTGGCTTTTTTTCAGTGTTTTAAACCCCTCCTTTTAGTTTCCTGTAATAATATCTTTCTCCTACCTTGATTTGACAACTTTCTTTTTGACCAGAGTCTCAGTAAGTTTAGTAGAAATTTATTTCCTGAGTAGTGCCTTACAAATGGTACCACAATGCATCTCACAATACCTGTTTTCATGTCCCACTATATCACTTCCTCATGTCACCTACAGTGCAGTTCATCTGAATAAATTTTGACGTTTCCATCTAGGACCTCTTTCTAGCCTATGAAGAGATATAAATCCTTGTAGGGTCTGAATTTAGACTTCTAAAGTAGGTCATGGGAATTGTACTTATTCATTCATGCCTGTTCTCTCAGCTGACTACAAAGAAACCCAGGGTGACTAGCACAGCTGGAGGCATCTACACTGAAGATCTCGAAAGCTGGATAAGATGAATCCCACCCCTGTTCTCTAATAAAGGCAAATTGTCAGCAACAAAGGAAAGTCAGATTCTACTTGTTTGGCCCCTTGTTCAATTACCTGAATCTTTGCAGAAAATGACCATAAATATATTATCACTGACTTTTTACAACATTTGGGACAAATCTAGTTATACTACAGCCTGCAATGAAAACAAATGTTTTATTACTCTTGCTCGAGTAAAAGACTAAATCTCTGCCTTTGTTACAAAAGGCCTACAACTATTTATCCGAACACGAGAATGTTGATATTCTGTGATCCTTCTGTTGCAGCTGAGCAACAGACTGGGGGACCCTGATGTGTAATTCACAGGAATTCTGAGAGCAATTTAGAAGCTTGATTTTTATTTCGCAATCTTAAAAAAAAAAAAAAAAAGGAGAAAAAAAAAGCTCAAAAATCAGAAACTAGGGTAAGAAAAGAAGCAAAAGAAAATGATGAATTATTTTGGAGAATTTGGGATCCAAGCAGAGACTTGGCCTACTTCCATTATTTAGTAGTCAGGAGAAGAATTATCTCCCCCATCTCTTTTTTTAAAATAAAAAAACAAAACGCCATCCACAACCACCCCCAAACACTATTACATGCAGGAATTATTTCCTGCATAGAGAATGAGCTTGTTAGTTAAGATAAAAATATGAAAAGCTGACATCTTATTGAACTGTTTCTCTTTATCTGTGTAATTCATGAAGATTCCTTTTTTATTTAGGGAAGAGGCTAGGCAGCCAGGCTGGGTGACAGATCCTGTTCAGCTATTCATGGAGTATCATTACTACTGTTTATCTTTCATTAAGTGGGTTATGCCAGTCTTGAATTTCCAGATTTGATAGAGTACTTCTGCCAAGACCCTGACAAATACTGAGTTAAAAAGGAGGATGGAAATACCTGAAGTCCTTTGGCACTTGAGCTTTCACTCCTAAACGTTTCAAGGAGATTATCTTGATGGCTTTTGTGATGCAGATATCTCTGTTCTTAAAAGGGGAAACACTATTTGAAACAATTTAGCCTATAGACGAAGTGGTGACCATATCGTCAATATGAGTTATCTTCCAAATAAACCCACCCTCTGAAAGAGAAGCTCTAGTCTGCATTGACACTCCCTTAACTTACCTGATTCTCCTTCATGTAATTTGTACCTCCTGGTGCAAATTCTTCTGGTCTTTTGGTTTTCATGGTCTGACTTATTATTTTGTGTTTTCTCTCCATTAATAGAAGTATTAGTCATTTTGGGGAGTGGGAGAAGAAGGGAAAGGGATCTTGAAGATATGTTACTACTAATTACACTTACAAAATAACAAAAAAGTGCTGTTCCCAAATTTAGTACCATGCAATAGATAGCAAGACAGCAATGCACCATAAATTACTGTATTTGTGACATGCAATACAATATATAGACAATTTTGCCAAATTTCTGTGACAAGTACACAAGAATTATTGAAAAAATACCACCCCATTAGGTACCAAATGCAATGGAAATTTATAGCTACCTTGGTTTCCACACCTGCAGGAATTAGCGTCAACAGTATATTTCCCCTCCTGCCCCAATCTTGAACACTTCATGCCTGTACCCATAGCATGAAGCAAACAGGAATCATCCATTAGATGAATAACTGTGTGTGTGTTGAGGATAAAGCCTTTTCTTTTTCTTGTTTTCAGTATTGTATGTCTGTGCACAAGTTTCCCAGGGGACCACACAAATAAGAGTAATTTGTGAAAAAGCCTGAACTGAGGAACAGAAAAAGGGAGCTTGCTGCAATTTATGTAGTAGGAAGGCTTCTATCCTAGATTTAATAGGAACTCAGCATCCCTGTAAACATGATAAAGACCATTGATATTTGTATCAGAGATAGGTCATTTTCCCCATCTGTGTTTCTACAAACACCTGAAATAACTTGCAAATAATGTAGCCCACACAATAAGAATGTGTCACCTTTGTAAATCAAACCTTACATAAACCAGCAAACAGGAAGAAAAAAGAGACAGTAGCTAATTGAGCAGCTAATTATGCTTGACGAGATCCTCGGTTAGCATATGCTAATGTGTCCTGGTTAGCAGTCTGGGCTGGAGCTTAGGAAACTTTTCCTTTAATATCTAGCATTCTGTTCCTCAAAGACAACTAAGACTTGATTTTTAAAAGATAAGTTTAGGCTGCTAAATCCATCTGGATGCTCCTAAATCCAGCATTTAGATTCTCAAAGACCCTTCTCAGTTACTTCTGAAAGACTTCTGGCATTTCAGATTTCTCCAATATAGCCTAAAAGTGTATCACTACCAGGCACGTTCAGAATTGCCTACGGTCCTGGCATGTCAGAGGGGCAGGTGGGGTCTAAGCATTTTGAAGACCTAGATACTATGCCAAGCAGGTCTCATAGTCGGGCGTCATGGGATGTACCTGCTGCTTTAGCTTCTGTATCTCCTCTATCTAAGGAAATACAAGGTAATCCCTCACTATTTTTACTATAATATTTACCAAAGTTTGTTGTTCTACTCAGTGGAGAGTCTCCTTTTCCTCAGTGGATTTGAAGGCATACCTCCTATGTGGATACTCTAATCACCAAACTAGGATATTCTGTGTAAGGCTCCCTCAAACCTTGCTACTACAGCAGTTCTGCTTTGCATGAGACCATTAAATATTCTGTGGACTAAGGGCAATCAGAATAGAAGTTAGAGTTGAAGAATGAAAGGGATAGGGTCCCCTGAGGGAAACGTGGCTTTGTAAACCTGTATGGGGAGCTCCACTACATTGCTGAAAGTCCTTAGAGTCAAGCCCTGTTTCCACCTGAAAACAGTAGCTGCTTAGTTGTAGACACCTAAAGAAATTCTGTTTCTCAGAACTCTGTCTGTAAAAACAAACTAATAATAATTCTTTACTTGATAAAGTTACCAGGGTAAACACTCCAAGGACTGTGAGATGATCAGGAGCCCTGTGGTGGGCTATTTTTGAGGGAAAAAACACAACTAAAACAAAAGCCCAATGACCTGTCTAGAAAAATCTAGACATAGATAGATCCGTGGTTTGATTAGGCTAACACTGATAATTCTATGTGTGCCTCTGTATGGTACTACATTGAAAAATGGATCAGATTATGCTCCGTTTTCCTCTAACTAAGCTATGATTGACGTGGATGGACAAAGAAGAAATTAATCTCAATGTTCTTTCAAGGTCACCCAATGACTTTTGGGCATGTATATCTAATATTTCTTTTCCAAGCATAAGTCTTTCTTTTTTGCATGGCACTTTTTCTTTCTAAATTTTATAAATCCAGTTTCTGTGAAAATAATGTTGTAAAATGAACAACTTCTTTTCTCTGAACATGAAATCAAAATGCAGCATAACAATATAAACTCTGATCCCATGTTGTTGCAGACTGGTTGAGTCACTGTACCACGCATTTCTCCATAACACAGGTGTGTTGGGTAATATGACCTGGGTCTTTCCAGATGAGTATAACCAAAAGATGCAGATGTTAGCCCCAAGGAGAATATATTACAAGGAAAGAAAAATAAACGAATTAACCATACAATACAACATAATTTATTTCCTCCAGAGAGTATACTTTCAGTGCAGATTTTATTTTAATAAACTTGTCTTGTACAAGATTTCCCAGTACCACTTTCAATCTAACTTCAAACGTATAACATCCTCAGAATGTAAATTATAGTTTACCTAATGTAACTTGGAGATTCAACTCAGACTCAAGACTACTGATTAGTGTTCTCATTTGCAAAAGATGATGGGTCTGTATCTGTCAAATTTTGTGAGAGAATACTTATCTGCCTCTTGTATCCCAGACTCGGGTTTATTTTTGTCTCTTCTTGTGTTCTATTCCTGTGCTAACTGTAAACCTCGTGAGGCCTGAAAGAGTCACCAGAGCTAAATTTTGTAACATAAATAAATAAATAATTAAATAATGGGAAGAAGACTGTTTCTGGCAATGAAACATTTGCTGAAAGGCAATCAATAACAGCAGCCTACCTACTGGGTCCATTTGGTAAAGAAAGTTCCCTTTAATACAGACATTATTTTCCCTGTTTGGAGACTGCCCTAAATCCAACAGGGAGTAGCCTGTCTTCTACTGTCATCTATGATTACATTGTCATAAAATGTGGTTGAGATAATTTAAGTGTCAAGAGGATATCCTCCTGTTAGCAACACATCACTTGTACTGCTTTGATACACTCCCTAGTATTTAAACCAAAAGAAACCCAGCTCAGGTCTAAGCCATGTGCATCTAGAAAGACCAGACTTTGCCAACATAAGTTATTTAGACACCTCCATGAAGATAAACAACAAATTGCCCTTTTTCTGTGGCTGTAATTCATACTTAAGATTACATCATTTACATTCTGGAGGGGCAGCTTTTTTTTTTTTTTCTTTGCAGTTTATAATTAGCGTAAGCCCCTTCTGATTATTTTAGCCCTTTTGTCTCTGTGATAACTCTGTAATAACTCTGTAATAACTATTACTCTGTAATAACTCTGTAATAACTATTGTAATNACTAAAATAACTGGTTCCATAACTAATAACTGACAAAGTATTGACAGCAGGATCCCTGACTGAAAGAGAATTTGAAATAAGGGCATAAAATTAATACCTCTCTGTTTTTTCTGGGTGGACTTTACCATGTAACTGAAAACATGCCGTTGGAGGAGAAAAGAAGTGGGAAGGGAGGGAAAAGCAAAAGCACTTTGTGGGTAAGTATGTAAGCCACAAGGTCAAAGAAAAAAAAAACAAATACAGATAACACCATGGGCAAATCCATAAAACTAGTAACTTGCTTGAAAAGGTGAATTTGACCTAGATATGTTTCATGAGGCAAAATATGTTCACTCAGTATTCTGACCCCTGAAGACCAATACAAAGGATTCGTTAAATTACTGACAGAGGCACCTATAGATGAACGTGCAGAGAACAGAGCTAACTACACTTCTGTTTTGTAATCCTATCTGCTGTAATGATCATCCTTGCTTTAATGAGTATGGAATCAGAGAAAAAATATTACAGAATTATAAAGCAAGATGTCTTAATTTTAACCAGTAAGCATTGCATATTGATATGTGAACTTATAGAAATTCCTATAAAATATTTTGGAGTTTCTTGGGGAAATGTTGTGATGAGATTGCAGGATGTGAGCAGTAGAAACTCCTGACAACGCAGCTAAGATGCCGAGTAGCCTTTCTAATTATTTGTGTTATTTAAACATATTTTATGCAAGTTTATCATGTGCTGTATTTTTTTTGGTGGTGACATTTCTCCAGCTGTGATAAAAACAGAGAAAAGAAGTCCAGGATCTCCAAGAGGAAGTGACATTCCTATCAGATTCACGGTTATAACTGATATTACTGTATTTATTTGCAAAGTTTATCAGTTACAATGTGCTTGGCTGGCTTCAGCAGTAGAAGAGACACCAATCTTCATGCCTAGTTGTGTTCTTCCACCAGGACATCCTGATGGAGCAGGACTTACTTGAGGCTGGGAGAAAGTGTTGTTTCCATTAGAGGAGTTTAATCACTTGGATATAGAATGTTGGTCCAACGCCATCCCCATCACTTGCACTGATGTCAGACACATAGAGCAGGGAGTGGGTAACACCATCAGTCTCTGTGATAAAATACCTGCGGCCCTTTCTGCTTTTGAGCAGGAAGTGGATGTTGTTTTTCTAGCCGTAGTTCCCTCTACAGAAATTCAACCTCACGTGTAAGTACCACTTCTACCATATAGCACTGGGCTGAAGGAGGATTTCAGTGTTGATGAGACCCCTGCATAGGAGTGGACACCATTCCTCAATACTTCCTCATCCTCCAGATCATTTGCCTTACCAGTCCCTTTGAGTGCTCACATCCACACGTGGTGGACTATGGTAGAGATGATGAGGAATGTAGGCTGAAACTGCATGCTGCCTCCTTTATTTGGGCCACTAGTTTTATCAAGCTCTTACCTCCTTTTCTCTAACTTTAAAATCTCAGTTTCTCAATGCATTCCTTTTTGATGCTGTCTTTAAAAATGGAAGTAGAATTGCAGCTAAAAAACAACCAAATAATCAAGCAAACTGAAAAATCCAGCAATAAATCCCACTGTCTTGCTCTGTCAATCTTGTTAATTGCCACTTTATTTAATACCTTCCTCTTCTGCTAAAGGTTATTAAGAAGGATGTTGAAGCCAGACACACTTTCAAGCTGGTATTTTATTAGACAGAGATTACACTGTGAGATTTCCATCTAGGCTTTCACACTAGGGACTCCCTCTGCTCACTGGTCCATAATGGCTGACCTACATATCTCTACTGACCAGGATTTTGCTGGATGACTGCATTACCCAGCAGAATTTGACTCCTCTTACTATATTCATTTGTCACAGCAATTAAACCCATGTGTTGATTTGTTGAGTGCAGGCCTGGTGTGAAATGTAGGAATGCACATGACTCATTCTTTTCTTTCTGACATTATACTACTACTGCCCAAATTGCATTTGCCCATTTTCATGCTGCATTTAACTTGCTTAGAACTACTTTTTCCTTCTGGGGACAAATAATGACCATATCCCTTCATTTTGTAATATTTCTTTCTTTCCCTCCCTCACTCTTTCTCCTTTATTTTTATTACCTTTGTGTTGTTCATGGATGCCATGTCTTCTCTTTACTGAATGATCTGGCATTTATTCCACCACTCCACAGCCATTCGCTTATGAAAATCTGAGCAAGACTCGAAGATGCATTGCAACCTTGGCTGGGAATCTGAGTTGGAAATGAGTATACAAAACCAAAAAAGATAATCTAGTCCTAATGCCTCCTCAATTAGCTTCTTCAATAAACGGATGACAGCTGTGTCCTTTGAAAATCAGGAATTGTAAAGGGTTTTATCACAAAGGTATACCCCTGGATATAAATGTGTAATTGCCAAATGCAGGATGGCACAGTGAGGAAACCAGGGGCCAAGTTTCATCACTTTGGGTGCAAATCATACAGTCTGTGTATGTGGTGTAAAAGCATAACTGGAAAGATTTTGGAGAGCAGACCTGTACTGAAACATTCACCAAAATATTCACCCTTGATCACAGCATTTATGGCAAGACATAGAATGGGCTGATACCCCAAACCACATCCACATCCCTCAAAGCTCTCTTGCTCAGGACTCAGATCTGAAAAAGGACTTAATTTAAAGAGTCTGAGTTCAGTGGTGATCTTCATGTTTTTGCTTCAGCCTCCTGCCAGCCCTCACGATGCCCAGGCTGTGCAGGCTATGGAATATTTGACATGACAGTGAGCCAGGAAGCAGAAGGTTTGCTTCAGACAGGGCTGAGCAAACCTGTGCTAAGCTCATACATTCTGGTTCTTTGGGAGAGACAAATGGCTTTTCTCTCTTCATGCAAGCTTACAGGGACCACAGAAAACCCTTGGCCACTTTTTTTTTTAAAGCTCAGCCCTGGAGGAGGCAGAAAGCAGTCCTGCTCCCTATTCTTCTTCTAGTATAAAACCTACATGATTACAGTGTTCCCTAAGGATATACACACTCAATTCTTTCATCAAACCGAAAAGATCCAAGCCCATGGTTTCCCCTCCAGGAGAATATTTTTAAAGAAAAGTATGACAGAAGAGAGGAATGCAAGCAAGAAAGCAAAAAAGTATAATATTCTGAAAAGGGCAAGTTGTCCTTGTCATTCCAGGCACACCCAGAGGTAGAAAGCAAAGGACTTCAACCCTCTGTCTCAACAAGGTGATTTTCACACTCTTAGTGAATATTCTTACTATTTTAGTGTTGTATTAAATGCAGACAAGCAATGGAAAAAGGATTGGGGATTAGTTATGTGTATTTCCAAGCCTTTGCTGTTGTACAGTTTTCTAAGTGTAGGAACTATGTAGTTCCCTTCAGAAATGGGCTTGGTGCAATGGGCAGAATAGGCAAACAGGATTTTAGGGTAGACTGGGGAAAAATGTCCCAATACTGGCAGAAGGAGGGATCTGAATAAACTTTCTTGTCCTTGTCATCATTATGCTGCTCACCAGATCCCATGGTGTTGGGGCCCTTGTGGAAGACTGACTTGTCAAACTCTATACAGTGATCGCAAAAAAGGTTTCACTGGGATCTATAAGCTAAAGCGTGCATCCCCTAGTCACGTGAAGGGGAATCAAGGCTATTGATTTTATCCAAGCAAATGTGGCACCGGCTCCTGTGCCTCTGCCTGCGTGCTGTTTTGGGGATCCCCTGGTTGGCAAGTTAATGAAAATATATTTACTCTTTGCATTTCATCCGTGGTTTTGTGGTTGTTCCAGCATTATGCCTGTGCCAGCTCACGCAGTGTTTATAAACAACAAATTCACATTCTTCCTCTCCATTGACATAAAACTTTTCAATAGTTTTATTAATTTCCTTTTTAAACTCTTTCCCCTGTGATGATCTTAAACCTTGCCACAATCCTCAAAAAAAAGAAAAACAAACCGACATTTGGAATTTAATAAAATATACGTATAAATAACTGGCTCAAATCATCCCCTATACAATAACAAATCCCCAATGTCACTTCTTTCCAAAGACAGACAAGTAGGATGAAAAGGATAGCAAGGAGAGGTTTCCTTGGCAACATGTGCTTGAAAGAATTCAGAACTTCCCCCTTCTTCCTAAGACTCAAATTTTTGTGGTTTTTTGTTTGTTTGCCTGTTCTTTTCTTCCCCTTAGTCTTGTGTGAAGGAGAGGCAGGAATGTGAATCAAGCTGCTGAACCTGATTACTCTCAGCTGCCAGAGATGGTTGCATACAGCAGACACATAATTTGGACTCTGTTAGAGCTCTCAGTTGGCCACTGCTTACGATGGACTCCAGAGCCTCTAGAGTGAGAAGCAAACTTTCTGTGATGCGTTCATAATCAGAGCTCATTGTTAGTCCTGTTGGGATTCACTCACCCACAGGTTTTTTTCATGCTTTTCTTTTCTTTCCCTTAAGGATAAGCTAATAAATGGGGTAGGAAAATTAGATCCCCCAAGTAACTTACATAATTAAAATATTTTAAGACCCAGGTTCATTTCACCTAATTTCAGATGCCTAAATGAGAAGTGGCCATCAGAGTGGAGTCACTGTACATTCCTGTTCAGCTGACAAACATCCAGAGTAATTCAGATCTTTGTTGGGCTGGTTTGCCTTCTGCAGGCACAGTCCAGTTATGTTCATTCAGGGATGCTAGGATGTGTACGCTTCTGTATTATGTATCTCACTGTGCATCAAGTCCTTAGAGACTATTTATTTCCATGAAAATAGCTCAAAGAACAGAAGAGTGCAAGCTTACAACAGCTTACAATCAGTCCTGCAGTTACAAATCTATTTTTCTTTCTATTCATTCCTCTAACTTTCCAAATCAAACAAATATAATTTGATGGTTTCAGGCTTCTTCAACTCTGTTCAGGTACCCAGAACTACTCAAGATTTACGCCAGTGAGCTGAGATGAATAGAGATAATTAAACCTACAGACAAACGGGTTGGAATTTTGGTCCCATTGAAATCAATGGTAAATTGCCATCCCATTGAGTAGAGCAGTTGCCAGTCATAGATTTGGTAGGTATTTCTTTAATGAGGAATCAAGTCAAAATATCTGTATTCAAGTTAGTCTGATATGAGTAAGGAAGCCACAGTAATGTTCTTTTACCCTTGTTATTGTTCCATTTATTCAAGTGTATTCTTAATTCTGCATCACATTCCATTACAAGTTGTTCTATGAAGTCTGGTAGGAGAACTTCTTGTCTTGGCATCTTGAACAAACTATAAGAAGAAAATTGAGAACTGATGATTCTTTCCTGCATTAGCCTACAGGATGTACATGGCAGGAGTTGTTAATTGTGCTGCCTAGCTTTTTGTCCCCTATGAACTAATCTAACAAACTTGATAACAGAACTATTGTTGTGTGAAGGAACATTGTGTGTGGACTCAAACCAACAGTTAGAGGCAATGGCCAAGTATTTTGGCCACCTACATTACTTCTACATCAGAGACAACCTCTTTCTTTTGAGTTCTATGGCAGTTTGTTGTCATTAGGCAGAGGAAAAAAAAAAGGACCTGGATAAGAGGAGAGACAAGTTTGGGATAATGGGCTTTCATTTATAAAAAAAGCTAAATATATATATCACACATAAACAGCCAAGGACAGGCAGCTTGGAGAAGGTAGTCAGGCTGAATTAAGGTCAATATCAGAGACATGGAGAGAAATTCTGTGACCTTTAGTACTCAGGAAGTCGGGCTGATAGATCAGAGACTCATAGAAAAGCCTGCGAAATAAGGAGGGGAAATACGATCTTTCAATGAGAAGCAGACTGGAACATGGAGCAAGAGGCCCTATTTACTTTCTCTGAGCTTTTATCTCTTTGAATTTAATATCTGAGGAATCATATAAAGCAATATGAAGCTTGCACTCTCCTTTTGCTTATTTGGAAAAAGCTTACTTGGTCTTTGGAAGTAATTAAGGTATTTTGGGTTTTGTGTTTTTTCTTAACAGCTATTCCAAGCATTCGTTTTCATAATAATTAATTTGAACAAACTCCAGAAATATGTTTTAATACATTTGCAATTCCCGATAGAATAAGGAAAATTGCTTTTTTACATCAGAGGACAAATCAATCCTCCTCTTCTTCTGGATGCACTGGAATGGTGTAAATAACAACCCACTGGGAACCTTGCAAGTCTCAACTTCGTATTTGTTTAGCCATAATTGCATATTTATAAATTAGAGCAGAGTTTTCTAATTAATTTTGTATCATGTGAATAACATTGGTTTGTAACAACCTGTTATATTAGTAAAATCATTGCCAAGAGAACATAGCAGTCTGGAGTCACATTTAGTTTGAAGGGAAATGAAAGGCAGCCAGAGCAGAGACTAGCCTTTTGTTTCACTCATGAGAGGTAATTACCAACTCCAAAATACGAAGATAAAAGCCTTTCAATAAACTGACACCTACTGCACATTAAGTCCCCAGAATGTTTTTAATTCTGTCAGACACAAAGGAGATCTACAAATAAAAACATGATTTCAAGTCAAGCCAACCAAAGCAATATTATTTGGCAAAAAGGTGGTTATGATGGATTTCCTTCTGCGCCTAAGGAATCAGCATACGGAACAGTGCAAGACCCCATCCTATGTGGTCACTCTGGATGCTTAGGTCTTTCTGCAATCAAACCTGTGGTCTATGTACTCAGGGGATAATTTGGGTATGAGCTGACAGATATGACACAGAATTTATGGGAAATCCATAAACCACAGCAGCTGGAAGCCAGGCAGGATGTCTCAAAGGGCATTAAATGCCTGTGTTTAGGTAACTGAATCCTCCCCTTGATCTCTACAAGTCCATAGTACATGGTCTTCATTCTGCCTGAGATCAAGCAGCTTACAAACCCCATCTGTTTTTACAAGGAAAATCTTGTTATGGGCATCCGATTGGCAGAGCTAAAAATTGCTTTTTAGTAGAATTAGTGTATTAACTTTCTAAGCAAAAATACTACAGTTGTTCTTATTAGGCCAGGCATACTGTTACGCAATCATCATTAATAATGCACTTAAGATTGATTTAGACAAACTCTAACATTTGCCCTCTTTGTTGTTGTAACACTCAGCGTTCCAGTGTCTCTCTGACTGTGAAGGTCAATGTTGCCTGCTTTTCCCAGCGTGCAAGGGATTATGAAGAGTTACCAATGACCCAGGTTCTTCACCCATTTTCACATGATGCTTATGGTGAGGAAGTTCTTACTCAGTAGTTTGGGGAGCTTCCTGGGTATATTTTGATATGTTCTTAACACAGTCTGCTTTTTTTTTCATTGTTTACCAGCTAAAGTTTGAAGATACACCATCACCTTCCCCCTCTTCAATCAACACAAAGACCTGATGTTTTTTATATGACTACCCAGATTTGCTAGTCCTTTCCATACGTGGCATTCACAGAGCTAAGCTAAAAGGATTTAAGCTAAAACAATTTAGGCAATAGTTACCTGATAGCTAGGCAACTGTTATTACAGCTAAAATAGGTTAAAATCAGTTCAGGCTGAGAGTAACCTGATGCCAACCTTTGTGAGTTCTTCAGGTATTTTTGCATGATGTCATCAGCTAGGTGGCATAGCTGGAGCTGTCAAATAGTGTCACAACCTGTCTGTCTAGCAGCTGAATGTGCTTTGAAGGTAATTCTAAGACAAGGGTTTATCCAAGGGTTCCTCTTCTGGAAACATCCACCAGGGTCTTTTCAAAAATCTCTAAGAAGCAAGGAATATATAGAGTGGACATTTTGGCCTGGAAGATACTTTCAGTGAAGAGGTAGCCATGGAGGCTCCTCTCGGTTTTTCTTGGGTATGTGGCCTCTCTTTGTACTCTGCACTCTTGTACCAATAAGAAAACTTAAGTAAAGTCTGTTCTGCATTCCCAAGCCAATGAAGCACTAGTGCTGCCTGGACATTAAGAAGGTCACCAAAATCACTGGCCTGACCGAAATACTCCAGCTGACAATTTTTCTCATCAGAAATGTGAAATTCTTTAACTCAATGATTTAAAAATAAAATAATAATTCCTGAGGGTTTTCTTCTCTCTCAGATCTCCAGAAAGAAATCTCATAGAGCAAAAGATCGTTGCAAACCTTTACAGTTGATTCTCCACCTTCAACATGGGTTTTTCAATTATTTTAAAGGCTTTTTTCTTTAATAGTAATGCAAAGCTGTGTGTACACGAACCATAGGCAAACAAAAACAGTTTTCTCTCTGGAGGGAAGATGAGAGAGAATGAACTGCACATGATCAATGTTAGTCACATTATTTGATGTACTGCTGGCAGGTATCCAAATATTACAGTGATGATGGTGGAATAATAATTTATAAAGAGCATGGTAATACAGATTATTAGAACTAATGCCTCCCTTGTCCATCTCCTTCACTTGGTCAGTAGCAGACCAGTGTGAAGGCTATTTGCAGTGTACATCTTCATTGCAAAGAGGAATTGGAGCTCTTGTAGCAAATTTTACTAGGAAACCTAGAATTTAAAAAAAGACTACTGCCTATTTTTTTTTGATTTGGCAAAGAAACTTTGTTGGGTTCTGATTGCATAAAACTTGATTCACAGACAGTGTAAACAAGCGTAGCTTCATTGGAGAGTGCTGCTTAGCCCTCAGAAAACACATGTTTTTGGTGTCAGCTGAGTAATCCTAATGAATTCAAGGGAGTTGTGATGATTTAAACCAGCTGAGAATATGGCCCATATTATTCCATTCGTATGCTACTGCAGAAAAGCATCGTTAAAACCAGTGGCTGCCCATGTCACAGTTCTGCAGAGCCATGTGAACAGCACGATGTGTTAAAAAAAAAAAACAAACAGTGGAAAAAGCATACTTTATTCTGCTTGCATTTGAATTTTTTCTGTTGCATTATGGCAATTTTTGCATTCAGGATTAGCATTCTCAGCTTTAATATGTTTGCTTACATGAAATGCAGATTGTAATTAAATGTCAGGCTGCTTAATTGTGCCTTCATTTGTATAAATTAAAATGTTGCTATAGAAAAAGAGAAGAAATAAACCACCTTTCATTTTCCTCTCAATGTTATATCTGAATTAATAGTTAAATAAGAGGAGACAAAATATTTTTTTGGGGAATCAGTGTTAATTAGTATTTCACAGTGTGGAAAGGATATGTTGCCACAGAACATGTATCACTTGCTTCACAAAGACAAAATGCTTCAATAAAATGTTTTTCTGCCCAGGGAGTGAGGAATGAGCACTGGCTCAGCAAACCAGCATTCAAAGACTTTTCTTCATACTGCTTGTTCTGGGTAATTATTTGGAGCCAGCACTGAGAAAGGATATGGGCTTTTTAGGTGGGACTTGAGTAGAATTAAGGCACCTGAATCCAAAAGGACTAATACAGAAAATTCTACTACTTGGACTGCTCCAACAGGCCTATATCCTTCTTGTGTTCGAGGCCCCAGAGCTGGACACAGTACTCCAGGTGGGGTCTCAGGAGAGCAGAGTAGAGGGTCAGAATCACCTTCCTCAGCTTGCTGGGCATGCTTCTTTTGATGCAGCCCAGGATGCGTTTGGCTTTCTGGGCTGCAAGCGCACATTGCCAGCTCTTGCTGAGCTTCTCGTCCACCAACACCCTCAAGTTCTTATCCTCAGGGCTGTTCTCAATCCGTTCTCCACCCAGCTTGTACTTGTGCTTGGGATTGCCGTGACCCAGGTGCAGGACCTTGTACTTGGCCTTGTTGAACTTCATGAGGTTTGCAAAGGCCCACCACTCAAGCCTGTCCAGGCCCCTCTGTATGGCATCCCTTCTCTCCAGTGTGTCGACCGCGCCACACAGCTTGGTGTCATTAGCAAACGTGGTGAAGGTGCACTCAATCCCACTGATCACACTGCCACCAAAGATATTAAACAGCACTGGTCCCAATACTAATCCCTACAGAACGTCACTTATCACTGGTCTCCACTTGAACATCAAGCCATTGACCACAAATCTTTGAGTGCAGCCGTCCAGCCAATTCCTTATCCACTGTGTGGTCCATCCATGAAATTCATGTGCCTCCAATTTGGAGACCAGGATGTCGTGCGGGACAGTGTCAAATGCTTTGCACAAATCCAGGTAGTTTTCTAAAGTACATGAGCAGCCTTGGCAGCCAGGACCAGACTTTGACCCCCAGGGCAGGGACCATGGTAAAAATCTTGAATGGTTTTGCATACAGTGGCAGATCTGATAGGGGATGGGTGAGAGTGATGCCTCCACCCTGTGTGCAATGACCTGCACCAAGATGATTAGGGTTTTTCCCAGAAGATGGGGCCAATGGGTACAAACTTTCTTGATGGAGAAAAAGCGAAATAATTATTTCAGTTGTTGAGCAAGATGTAAATATACACTCAATATTCACTGAGCACTAACAGAGATGTCTTTTAATTATTTCTTTGTTATTGTCACTGTGACAATTCTGGATATTCGGTCTATGCTTATAAATCACCATTTGCTTATTAAACCAACCTGCATGTTATCTGAGGACCAGCTGCCAGCAAAAGAGGAATTTTGAGGTCTTCAGCAGATTGTTGCTTTCTTGCAGTGGGGTTTGAAATGAAAGTAGTTTGTGTTCATATTAGCCACGACAGAAGGTATTGCTGACAGGTGAGGCTCGTTGTAAGGAAAGCATTGAGCTAGCAGGACAGAAGGGCCTCACAGCAGTAAGGCACAACTGGATCATGGTCTCTGTAAAAAGCAGCAAGCAGATGTCTCCCTGCACTGCTGGGATTGTCCTATGAATAAAACGTTGCCAGGACAGAGATTTGACTGCTAACAAAGGAGCACACACAGAGAAGCGCAGGCACCATTAGGTCTGGTTTCTGTAGGGTTTCCTTGCCTTAGCTCATTATACTGAAAACTAATGGGCACACTTCGTAGCAAACAAGCACCATGAAAACAGACAGTTATTTTAGATACAAAGTAGACATCTTTTAATGTTCCTTTTGTATGAATGCTGACCTGGTTTATCTGTAACAGGGTGGGGCTCATTCTGCATCGTACAGGACTAGCATTTCTCCAGGCTGACATATCATAGAATCATTGAATGGTTCGGGTTAGAAGGGACCTTAAAGATCACCTAGTTCCAAGCCCCCTGCCCTGGGCAGGGACACCTCCCACTAGACCAGGTATCTCAAAGCCCCGTCCAGCCTGGCCTTGAACACTTCCAATGACGGGGCATCCACAGCTTCCCTGGGCAACCAGTTCCAGTGCTTCACCACCCTCACAGTAAAGAATTTCTTCCCGATATCCAATCTAAATCTACCCTCTCCCAGTTTAAATCCATTACCTGTCGTCCTATTAACAGACTCCCTAGAAAAGAGTCCCTCCTCATCTTTCCCGTAGGCCCCCTTCAGGTACTGGAAAGCTGCTATAAGGTCTCCCTGGAGCCTTCCGTTCTCCAGGATGAACAACCCCAACTGTCTCAGCCTGTCTTCTAGGATGGCTGCTCTTTGATCATCTCTGATGATACGCAGCAGCTTCAGTGTGCCTAAGTGTGTTTCACAACAGTAAGGCCTAATGGTAGAGAATGGCCTACATCCATAGCATTATGTTCCCTTCCCTTATGGAAAGGTGACCATACACAAAACAAGTTGGGAATGGGCTCCAGGCTGTACTACATCTTGAACCATGCATGGGAATTGTATGGAAATGTACAAGATGGCCCATACACAAGCTATGCCAAGGATCATCACTGTTCCCAGGGACATCCTTTGACACTATCTATTTCAATGGGAAAGATGTGGCTTGAAAACCGAGCTGCAGTCCTATGCCCAGGGGCAGAAAGCAGAAAAATTTGTTATTCACAAGGTGGTTATTCACAAGTTAAAGAATGAAGCACAGGGACTAATTAGTCTTGAGCATTGAATTAAATTCACTTTCATGGGTTTGGGGTGGGGGATATCGTCCGAGGCATTTTTAATTGCCCAGTTACAGTTGTAACTGATTAAAGTTAATAGCTATTTATACGTATCTTTAAAAATCAGGCCCTACATGGAAAATGGAAATAAGTCACCTTTCCTTCTGTTGTTTTTTTTTGTTTTGTTTTGTTTTGTTTTGTATTAGAGCATCACAGTAAGGAGAAAAAAAGCCTAATCGAATCCTTACTAACATCTACTTTCCAAGAAGTGCTTAGAAGCGGACATACAAGGGTTGGGGGGGAAGGAAATGCAGTCCTCTCGAACCCCTGTAATTAACTGTTTCTTAAAGAATGCTCACTAATTCACTGTGTAAGTCTGGGACTCAGGAAGCTGAGGATCCATCTCCTTTGTGCAGTCAGTGATGGTGTGTTTCTGGGCTAGTAAGCCCATACATGTATCATGAGACAGAACAGTGCAGTGCAGTGCTGCAACCAAGTAGCAGTGTAGATATGCAAGCACTTCATACCCCCATTTGATTTTTGGGATAAGCCATAGTCTCGTCCTAACTTTGGAAGTGTCATTTCATTTCACCAGGTCTCTAATTTTCCACCTTTTTTATATATTTAAATGTGTTTTTTTATACATGCTATCTTTTCTAAAATAATATGTGCATTACTGATGCAATCCATTTTTGCCATTGCAGTTCATATTATCAGGCAATATATTGTTATCAGTAGACCCATTGAATTATACATTTAATAACTTACTATGATTATTCATACTGTGGTTGTACTCCAAGACTTCAATCAAAGGAATGATTCCATAGTGCAAGATGATGTACAAGCCATAGATTTTCCCTCTATAGTCTTTAGGGAGGTTAACAAAAGAAGATCTGAGAAGTAAAAACAAGTAAATTGAAATTAATTTTTTGTAATCTTTTTTTCTTCATTTTTAACAAGAAAAAACACTGTGACAATAGCAAGAGTCACAATTGAACAAGTTCCAGGATCAAGCCGACTTGAAAATGGCGTTTCAGCTGCTGGTCAAATTTGTCTTTGATCCATCAGTTGAAGCATTCCTAATCAAACTGTTCAGAATCTTTTTAAGCCTGTTTGACTCATCACTATTCATGAAGGTGAAATCATTTCACGTGCAAAATTAGAATGACCTACTTGATAAGTCTGTGATAAAAATGTAGCTGACTACAGCAGAGACGCAGCACTTGCACCTGAGAGATAAGTCAGATTGAATGAAGCACTGCTTTTCCACTGGCTTGGAAGGTCAAGGAGAAGAGGCAGAACTTGGGTGTGATACACTTTTCTATAACAATGAGTGTATGTTTTCTTATCTTGCTGAACGCTAATGGAAATTTGCAAAGAAAATGGATCACTTCTCAGGAAATAATTTTTTAGTATTCCTGTTAGCACTTTATTTAATATTTAGGATAAGATGAAGAGTATTTTTTCCACAAGTCTTTACTGATGAAACAATGGAATTTGACACGCTTTTGAAAACAATTAACATGTACATTGAAATAAATCTGCAGTGCTTGCATTTCTTCCTTGATTTTTTTTTTGAGGAATTATAACTGTGGCATATAGATTAACAAATCTACATGCACAGCGCTTCAGATCAGACAAAATACTACAGCTGGTAGAATAAGTTCCTTAATATCCTTGTCAGGTTTTTCTTTTGTTTGTTTGTTTTATTTTTAATCAAAATGAAAAATACTTCAGGGAATATCAAGTTCGCATTCACTTCTGTGATTCTAGGGTTTGCTTTATTTCTTTTTTTTTTTAAGGGGGTGCAATATGCTTTCAAGGAAAATATTGTCAAAATGAGAGTTTGTTTTTTTTTTCTTTTCCCCAATGAAATAGCTCCTGGAAATTAATAACATTTCTTTCACCAGCTTTGTAAATGGCCATTTCTAGTATCATAAATTATGCTATGCATATCCTAATGCCCATTTCACCAAGCCTATTTAATCTCACTCTGACAGTACTCTGAGCCAACCAAAAGCCGTGTAGCCACATAGCCATGGCAAAGGAAAGCAAATTATCTCTGAGACTCTTGGCTTTTCCTGTGTCCTAAAGATCCTTTGAAATTGTTTGTGTACTAAGTTTTATTGGCTGAGGTTTGGCATGTCAGCATCATGCTAATATGGTTAAATGATTCCTGGATCCAAATTAGCCTTTGTCATGCAGTACACAATAAAGCTGTGTCCTAGTTTATTCAGTCATATTTTGAATCCATCATGGAGTTAAAACTTAATTCCTGATCTCCTAATTCTCATGCTAAAGCCTTATACACAGACCAGCTTAAGACAAGCTTTACACAAATTGGCCTTGCCAACAAAAAAAATGCAAAATCTTTCCAAAAGAGAAAAGATGATTGTGACTAGCACAAGGTGCAGAGACTTTTCACTTTGGTTGTATGCTTCCCTCTTTTCTCACCTGTCTCCTGGAAATGGATGTGACTTTTCTATTAAAACTATTTTTAATTATGTTAT
Source organism: Dromas ardeola (assembly GCA_013398915.1). NCBI lineage: Eukaryota > Metazoa > Chordata > Aves > Charadriiformes > Dromadidae > Dromas > Dromas ardeola. Next base: position 761 of record VYZM01012178.1, on the reverse strand, counting down.
GATAATACCTTTTTTTTTTTTTTCCAGTTGTTGTCGGCTGCAATCATAGAATCACAGAATGGTTAAGGTTAGAAGGGACCTTATAGATCATCTAAATCCAACGCCCTGCCATAGGCAGGGACACCTCCCACGAGACCAGGCTGCTCAAAGCCCCATCCAGCCTGGCCTTGAACACCTCCAGGGAGGGGGCATCCACAGGTTCTCTGGGTAGCCTGTGCCAGTGTCTCACCACTCTCACAGTAAAGAATTCCTTCCTGATATCCAATCTAAATCTCCCCTCTTCAATTTAAAACCATTACCCCTCATCCTATCACTACACTCCCTGATCTTTCCTTTAGGCCCACTTTAGGTACTGGAAGGGGCTCTAAGGTCTCCCTGGAGCCTTCTGTTGTCCAGGCTGAACAACCCCAACTCTCTCAGCCTGTCCTCATAGGAGGAGTGCTCCATCCCTCTGGACTTGTTCCAACAGGTCTTTCTTATATACTCTGGAAATGGAATAGTCCCACTTCCAGCTAAGCAAGAAACTAATCTGAGATGAAATTTGAAAATATAATTATCAAAAGTAGTTTTTTAAATTAATATTTTTTAAATTTTACTGTCAGCCATTTCAAAGACATAAAGTATGCTGAAGTTCTGCTTTTTTTTAATGGGAGTTGCATTTAGTCACATGAATTCGGAACTGGTTCTGCCTCTTTGAGATGAACGTCACCTTTTCCAGTATACAACCACAGTATGAATACTCCTCCAGTGTATTGATGATA
>VYZM01012176.1:140626-154222 GCA_013398915.1 Dromas ardeola | reverse complement strand
TTTTTTTAAAAAAAAAAAATATTAAACCCCCCCCCCCCCCATGACTCATATTCTACTGATGATATTAAAGACATTCTTCTCTGTGCCTGAGGTAATACAGGCTGAGAGCTCAGCTGGGCAAGGCAGCTGAAATCTCTTATTTTCTCATTACTATAATGTCCCTCTCCAAGGAAGTGAACGCTGGCACTTTCTGCTGATAACCCCTCGTGACTGTCACCGTGACAGTGGCCTGGAACCAGAGCTCTTGCTGGTACATGATACAATCTGAAGCAAAGCTTTTATCATGAGCCCTGTGGTTTTTAGGACTATCTGTACAGCTTGCAGCTGCTGGGAGGAAGAGCTGCCTGAGAATGGCAGCAGTCCCCGAGGGCAGAAACCAGACCTTTCTGGATCTCACAGTAGCAGGGACAGTTTGAAGCTCAGCTTTATGTGCACCACAGTGGTGAAGAGAGGAGAAAAATAAGCCTCCACAACAATTTCATTTTTTTAAACAATTTTATGACTTTTCTGGCAAGATCAATGTTTTTGACCGTGTTCTCCTTTCCCAGCAGAACTATCCACCTCCGTGCCCCAGTCCCCTCCACCCTCTCTCCAGAGCCCCAGCACATCCCGTCCTAGGGCCAACACTGGGAACATCTCTTGGCTGGTTACAAGTGCTGTTTGGACCTTCCCTGACTTGATATATGAGTGCTATTGCAGCCTGGATCACCAGGCTTCCTCCAGCTCCCAGCTCTGGGCATAGGGTCATGGCTGGACTGCTCGAAAAACCTCTTTAATCATGGTAATAATTCCAGAGGGAGGTGCTCAAGGAAATACAGGTCAAGGACGTGTGTCCTACACAGCCTCAGTCAGCTTTGTCTCCGTGCAAATGGTGCTGCTGAACTTGGCCCCGTGGGTCACAGGAGCTGTCCACATTAACTGTTGCCGTTGCCACAGCATCACCCCTCCTGTCGTGGTTCGGGCTGGACCGGCCACTGAATGAACGACAGATGCTTTCTTTGTCCTCTCCCCCCTTCAGAGGAGAGGAGAGAAAATAAGAGAGAGAGAGAGAGAGACTTATGAGTTGCAAAGAAACTAGATTACTTTAATGAAATATGAATTATAAAATGATAAAAAAGAAAAGATAATAATATTAATAAGAAAATAATGAAATATATACAAGATACTGAGCTCCCAGGGTGACAATCACATCACCGGCAGCATTGGGGAAGTCCCAGACTGGACTCAGCGATGGAGGGGAACTGAATTCCAGATCTGGACGCAGGAATGCACAGATCGGGACCAAAGGCTGTTGAACAGAGTCCTCCTCGGATATCGGGCATTGAAGAAAGACACTGAACTTTTGATCCCTCAGCTTTTATACTGAGCATGATGCAGATGGGATGGAACACCCCGCTGGTCAGTTGGGGTTACCTGTCCTGTCCGCGCCTCCCCACAGGTGCCACCCCTCTACTCTCTTCTGGGCAAATACCAAAGTTATCTGACCTTGGATGTTACAGCAAAAAGCACAAGCAGGAGCTTCTGTGCACACCATTCCTAGGTATTCACTGTAAACACCAGACCTTATCTGCTATAAGCGATACTGTCTGGAAAATATGCTGTTAATTTCAGAGAGTTAGAAGAGGCTTAACTGAAAAGTAAAATAACTGAAAAGAAAATTTGTTGTGTTTTATCTCAAACCAGGACACCCTCCCAGCCCCCGGGGTTTGCAGAAGTCAGGACCCAACTAACCATTAACGATGTTTAGGCCATTCAAAGCAGAGAGGTGTCACTCTAGGCACAGCCATGGGACACTGAACGCTGTGTACTCATTAATAGGGCCAGGGCATTAATGGTGCCTAAAGAGCCAGCTTGGCACAATGGGATTTTCAAATGCAGCCTGGAGGGACTGGAGACCTGTTGGTCCCTCATGCAGCAGACAGACGTCTGTTGTCCAGCTAACATGGGAACCCCCTGGGGACATGGCTGGGGGGGGGGGGGGGGGTGTCCCATTATGGGATGTCTTCTGCCCCGGTCCTTGGGAAATAATGCCAATCAGTTCCCAGTGTGGCTGGGAAAAGGCTGTCCCTCTGGCTGCCGCTGCCACTGCCGCTGAGGCCAAAGCTGGCTGTACTATAGCTCTGCTGCTTGAAGTGCTGTCAGTCACTGCGTGCTGTGGTTGATGAGACTGGGAAGTTAAAGGCCTGAACCCATGCCATGGACCTGACAGGCAGGATGCCCAACCACTTTTCAAAGCCTGTCATTGGTGCTGTAGGACGTTGTCTTGCTGTTCCTACACAGAGGGCTGCCCAGGGGATGTTGCTTCTCTCTGGCTTCTCCGCTGCTCCATCACTGCTGCAACTCAAATACGTAGGTCTCTTCCAAAATGTAGGGCAAAAGAGTGGGAGCCATGGCCTGATAGCCTGAACTCCAGGAGCATCAGGACCATTGACTTGCCATATGGAGGAGGAAGATAAATCACCCTGAACTGCTGCATGGCCTCTCCCAAGACCAGGGGGCTCAGGATGCAAAGGCGGGCATGCTGGACCACCACAAAGAAGAAGAGGCTGGGAGAGACATTCCATGTACAGGAGGAAAAGCATTCAGTGGAGGTGGAACCAGCACTGTCCTAAAAATGGAAAATGCTTCTCAGAGAAGGTCTCACATGAGATCAGAGCAGCAAAAGTTGCACAAAGATACATTCCAGTGCAGCTGAGAGTTGCTGAGCCTCATCCATGCCAGCAGTCTCTCTGCCCCTGCCCAGCGCAAAGAGGACACCCGGGTCAACCAAGTCCTCTGTCCCCATGGCCTCCAGGGGTACACTGGCTGTCCTGGGACACTGCCCACTCTGCCTTCTGTGTCCATGGCCAGGGCAAGTCCCAGCAGCAGGAGGACCAGGTTAACGTCTAACCTGAGAAATGTTTGTTTTGTGAAAAGGGAGATTATTTTCTCCCAAGCCCCCGGATAATTGTCTTTTTAGCAATTTCTATCCAGTCCCAGGTGGATTTTAAGCAAAAGGGGTTGAGATAAAACACAGTCAGCTTTACCAATGTCGATAATAGAAAGACAAATATGATTAAGAAAGGCACTATCTGCCCTGCAGAGGCAACTTGCAATGAGAACAATTTTTGAGCTAATCACCTTAGTTGTATTTCCTAATTAAATTTGAATTACTTTTTAAAAATTACATGTTTTTAATATATAGTTATATATTTATCTATGTACATCTAAAAAAAAGTGTTTTTTCCCATCATGGACTACTGAATGCTGAGTTAAAGTAATTTGTCTCCTTGGGATGAACCTCTTTTCCTTTAAGCAGTAGCCAAAAGATGAGGTGGCAGCAGGAGCATTCCTGGCATGGACCAGGCTGCAGGGTGGCTCTTTGAACCTGCAATTCGTGTCTGCAGTCCATCTGAAGGACCCAAATTGCTTTCTGAAAACAGAGACATCCATTGTGTTTCCGTATCCATATCTGGAAACGTTGTGAAAAAACGCTCCATCTACATGTAAAAGTCTGGTTTGGGTTTTTTCCCTACTGCGAACTGGCATGTACAGGACAAAGGTATTTTGCATCCATCAGGAAACTGAGCTTTGCTTCTCAATCGCTCTGCAAGGCCAGTGGTATCTTGGGGGACTTAGTCTGATCCAGACAGGTGTCAAACAGGGCAAGGCAGTGGGAAAGTCTGCTGCTTCCAAGAGAAAAGAAGAAAGGAAAGACTAACAGCAGTGGGAAAGACCCATGCGGTGAGTGCCTCTGGCTTGGGGAGGCTGGAATCGGAGAGGAAGGGGCGGCTCGGAAGGTTTCCAGCCATTTCCACCTGGGGCTTGCTCAGCAGTTTCTCCTCTGGATGGATCCAGGTCAGTCTCAGTCCTCTGGCCACAGACGTTTTGGTGCTTGAAGGGATGACATCAAAAGGCGGCACAGAGATACTTGCAAGTGCTGAGGCTTAAAATGAGTGAAGGAGTCTCTGGGGATTGGCCCCATGTATAAAATACAGCTACACCACGGCTTGGACGTAGTTTGCATTAATGCCAGGTTCGGTGGGTTCAGACTTCTCCCTCAGCTCTGCAAGGGAAGCACTATTGGGTACATTCACCTCTGATCTGTGATGCAAAGAAATAATGAGCTTTACACTGCAGTGTCCTCACCCATTTCTGACTGTCGTCCTGTGGCTGCTTCAGGCCTCAGTCTGTCAATGCGACATGGATGACCTTCCAGCATGGGGAAGGACCCTGACCTCCAGGCAAAACTCGAAGACGATCCATGAAGCCACTGCTTTTGCATGGTGTAAATGCAAAGACGGTTGGAGCAGAGCTCATTTCCACCCTCAGGGGCACCTTTCAGCGGTGGTTAGCTGGAGCTGAACCTGAAACAGCGTGTGATGGCCAAGGACCTCTCCACCAGCCCACCCCAGCAGGAGAATCCATTATTTAGAAATCACTTTTCAAAAATTCCTTGGAATGTATTAAATAGGTAGAGAGCAAACCAGGATTTGCTAATGGACTTTAAAAGAATGAAGTCAGAAAGAAGATCCAGTGTGCAGCACATTAGAGATCCTGAGGGGAATTTTCTCCACCTTGATGACGAAAGATACTGCATTTTCCATGTCCTCATCTTTCTAGGCAGAACATGCCAAATTATGTATGAATCGTCCTTGTGGAGGGAAGCTGGCTTTTCCTTTTTTCATTCAAATGATGTCACCTTTAGCTAGAGGGATGCAAATGCCAGGGCTGCTCACTTTTTCAGCATAAAAGCTCCAGGGGTGGGGGACCCAGGACAAAAGAGACAGTGCCTCCTCACCTGACCAGGGGAGTCTCTAGGGTCATGGGCAAACAGGCGGACATGCTGCTCTGGCTGGTGTGCCAAGCTGGACAGACACACTGAGGACCACCCAACTGGGACAGAAGTGTCTTCTGCAAGGCACTTTGCTACATTTTGCCCTCTTTGAAAGCTGATAATAACTTTTTAGAGCTCTTGAATGAACAGAGGTTATTCTTCCTCACCTGTGTGAGATCCACAGTCTAATACAGTGTGAAGAAAGCACATGGTAGACAGTGAGAAAGAAATAAAATTCTCCAGGCTTTGCCTGGCAAATTAGGGTCCAGGTCAGCATCACTGCACTGGTACAAGAAATTAAGACTTAACATGCTCTTTGCAATGGGCTATCACATACTTTCTGTGCAGAAGAAACCCACTGATTCCTTCCAAACTCCTCCTGAGACATCCTGTTAATTACCTACTCAGGTTTTCCCAGTGTACACAGTCTCTTGCACAAAAGGTAAATGCAGTCCCAGCCTTAGACTTCTTCAATACCAAGCAGACCTGAGCATGTGAGACCAAGTCAAATACTCAGTTAAATTAGTGGAGTAAGTCTTTTCAGATGACTAAGGGAGCAGTGACCCTCATCCCCTGCGTTAACCCCTAAAGAAAGGAGATGGATTGTTTGCTGAAAAACATTTATTTGCTGGGAGGGACCTTATCAAAATCAGTAGAAGCAATGCTGTGTCCCTGCCCTGTCCTCCTGCTCCCCTGTCACAGTTCAGGTTCCAATAGTGTCTGTCTGAGCAGCAGACGACAGGGCTTTGCCAGCCTTCCCACAATGGTCTTGCAAGCAGTGGGCTCTGGATGAAAGGCCCCAACCCCCCCACTCCCCCACGCCGTTTCCACTGCGCACAACACATTTAATTGGGATCCTGGGGAGCTGAGCCTCTGTCCATGTAAGCCTTTTTTCACCTTCATTCAAAGGCAGGATTTCCTCCAGTTTCCATGGAAATAAACTTTGCAGAGATCAGAGGGAGATGCGAGCAGACCTCTCCTGTCCCGTCCCATGTGTGCGGTGGGGAGAAGGAACGGGGGGGGGGGGATGGCACTCAGCCAGCCTGGATGAAGAGCTACATCCACCGGGCTGTGTGGGAACAGATACAGGCACACACAGAAGGCCCAGCCATCCTGTCCTTGTCAGTACAAGGTCTGGGGATTAAACCAACAGCAGGCAAAGCATGATAGTCCCCTAGCCAATTGTACCAGCCAGGACACAGCAATAAACCTTTGGTCTCATACTTTATTAACACTTTTACAGAACGAGAGGGCCCCGCACACCACTTCTCGGAGGGGCACAAAGGCATGTCAGATGCACACTTAGATTCTCCTGTCTGACCCCTCCAAACAGCACCCAACTCAGACCTGATGGAGAGAGGAAAGAAACATTCCCAACAGGAGGAAAACCATGTAGTTATGAGTTCAGTTTGCAGCTGGTCACTTCTACATCCACAGACAACACTATAGAAGATGCTGCTGCAGGTAAGTGTTTGCATACAGGCATATTTTTGTGGTGATGCCAAAGGGAAACTTTTGTATGTGGTTTCATGTCCCCAGACACGATCCATCATCTAGAGAGATCATCATCATGCATACCCTCTTTCACTTGCTGTGGGAAGTACACAATGACAGACTGTTTCCAAGTCTAACAAATGCCGCGGAATAACCCAATAATTTCACTGCAGTGCACATGTGAGGCAGTGGTAGCAGGAGGTGGGATTGCCTGCTCTGGTTACAACCGTTGTAGCATCTCTGAGACCACCCCAGTGTCTCTGCTACATGAATGTGTGCACTATATATCTGCACCTCTCTGGCTTGGATCTGAATAACAGCCCCATGCCAGGGGCTGTGAGAGAGGTCTTAGTCCTGCAGCAAGCTGGAGAGATGAGCTTCTCACTGTCTGCTCCACAGACTCCTTCAGAGTCATGTCATGGTGAATGTTGAACGGCCATCAAGGAGGCTCACAGGACCGCTGTACAAGGATGCCAGTGCCATGAGCATGGAAGAGGACATCTCTCTTGCACTGGGGCACATGGATCTCTGCTGCGCATGGATCCAGCTCCTGCTGCGAGGTGCCTTTGCAGAACATCCCACAGCATCAGCACGGGCTGAGCGGGTCCTGTGTGCTTCTGCCCATCCTCTGTCTCCCATTGCTTCCTGCCATTGTTCTCTGATCCAATGTCGCAGGAACAGAGGGGCAAGGGAGGCGCTGTCTGGGGACCATTAAATGCAGAGGGCATGGTTTAGCACCACAGAGACCACCCAGCCAGAGAGGGCGGATGATCTATCTGCAAGACGGCATAAAAAAACATGTTCTGTCACACTCAGGAGGGAGAGAATTGTGACTGTATGACATAAATCCTGCCAAAGGCATGTGCAAGTGAGAAATTACCTCCTGGGAAAGTTAAGACTTTGGCATTCAACCCTGTGCAATTGCAAAGAGGGAGACGCAGAAGGTGAAGGTGTCATTAGACTGTTAATAACTGCGTGCATGGTACAGCCATTGCAAAATGATTTGACAAAATAAGAAATTCCAGAACCAGTGCCTCCTGCTATGTCTTTTAATTTAAGCACCAGGAGCACTGACAAATACCCCTGCTCCTGCTGGCATTTCTCAGTGTACAGCCACAGCTATTGCCAAGGGAGGATTTGCACACTTGATCTCTGGTCCAAAAGCAGGGGCTAAAAGGTCCAGTCCTGGTGGCTGGGGCAGGAGTAATCAGACAAAGACATGGTGCTGTGTGGAGTCCTTTTCTTTTGCGTCATTTTCAACTTGTTCCTGGGAGTCTCCAAACCCGAAAACAAAGCACTTCTGAAAGGAGTGGTCTGGGAGCCTCAATGTCTGTTTTTGCTCCCTCCACACTCTCCTTCCCTGTCTCTCCACTCCAGCCAAAGGGACATTTTCAAAATGTCTTCTCTTCTTTGGATTTCCTTTAATCATACCGTCTTTTTACACTACACATTCTTTCTCCAAATAACAAATGTGCTTCAGAGGAAGCCCAGGCTCCTCAGGCTGCACAGTTCTTTCTTTGCTGAAGATACTTCATATACCCAGTCATGCTACATGAACACCGGTGATGGTGGCATCTAGTAAAGAGTTCAATACTGATGTTGTGTCCCCTGCAGACATCACTGCCTATTGAAATGAATAAAACCATAAACTCTGGAAAAGTGCGGCAATGAGTAGAACTCACCAGCACCATGCCATGAGTGACTTCTCTGTTTTTTTCAAAGATGCAATAGCTGTCTTCAACTCCCAAGCATATCTAAGCAAGTCATGAGCTTTCCTAGGTTACTAATTAGGAGAGAGGGACAGCATATGTTAATTATCTCAGTCGCAAGAAACAGTTTGCCCAGATGTTCATATAACTTGGGTCTAATTTAATTTCCAGCTTTGTACATAGATCCTCTAAACTAGCAAAATTTATCAATTTCAACATGGCAAAATAATCTCATCTGCGAGCTCTTCCTGAAGACAAATGACTACAAGTTGGAAATCTCTGCTTTGAGGCATTTTCCTAATATTTAAGAAACAAAAACATAAAAGCTTTATAGCAGGCTTCCAAGAAACGGAAAAGCAGAATGCTTTCTCAGATGCCCATAACTCAGAAATAGCCTGTCCAACTCAGCACTTACTCATAGAGACAAAGCGCTCTCCTCTGGGATGAGTCTCGACATGAAAAATAAGATGAAGGTTGGAGCTGTTGTCAGAAAGTTAGAAGAACAGTGCAATTACAATAAAGCTTACAGTGGATTCTTCTAGCCTTGACAACGGTTGTGACAGTGGCTCCATAAGGCCTGCGAAGTACTTTGAGATCACCTGATGAAAGACACTTTAAAGAGCTGGGCACTATTGTAATACAGGCAAAGCCAGAAGGAAGTTATCTTTGTTAAGCAGCCCACCAACTTCCTGAGCCCTTAGATCAAACTCTGCTTAAGCCATTCATTTCTTTTTTTTCCTATGATGATCTCAAAAAGAAGAGACTTCAAATGAGCAAAAGATATAAGAATTTTCAAAGAAAAATAAAAGGGGGGGGGGGGTCTAAACAACAGCAGAGATGAGCCTGAGCTTGTCACATCATGCAGCTCTCCAAGATCGAATCCAAGCACTGTGGGATTCACAGGCAAATGTGTGAAATTATTCCTACAGGGACCAGGGTGTCATTCCTGTCTATCAGCCCTTATTGTTCCTCAAGCCTGACAGGACTTTGCTATCCAGCTGAACAGCTCTGTGGGACCTGGAGGCACTGGAATATATGAACAAATTGTCAAATCAGAGGCTTGTTCAGTCTTACCAAACAAAGTGAGAAGAGCAGAAGTCAAGGGCTCTTAGCTATTAACAAAGCCAACAGATTGAAACTGTTAAAACTAAGGTCACTGACTAAGTTTATCCTGACATTCTACTTCTAGGTGACAGAGCGTTTTGCTCCTGCAGCTTTCAACATCCTTCTCTCCACCTTGCTCTTCAAGGAATGCTTTTTTAGAATCATAGACTGGTTTGAGTTGGAAGGGACCTTAAAGCCCACCCAGTCCCACCCCCTGCGCTGGGCAGGGACACCTCCCACCAGGCCAGGTTGCTCCAAGCCCCGTCCAACCTGGCCTTGAACCCCTCCAGGGATGGGGCAGCCACAGCTTCTCTGGGCAACCTGGGCCAGGGGCTCACTGCCCTCACAGCAAAGACTTTCTTCCTAATATCCAATCTAAATCTCCCCTCTTTCAGTTTAAAACCGTTCCCCTTTGTCCTGTCACTACACTCCCTAATAAAGAGTCCCTCACAAGGCTTCTTTGCCTGCCTCAGTCAGGCTTGTTCATCTCCTTCAGCAAGAGGGTGGAGTGATAGGCTCCACAAAAGTAATTCTGAATATTTTTTTGATCTAGAGGTAAACATGTACATTTGTTCTCCTGCCTATAGCTGCCTGCCTCTGAATGAAATCCTTCACATTGTAGCTCCACACAGAAGACACAATCCTGCTGTTTTCCCACAGCTCCTGCACCCACAACAGTGTGCCTGCTTTAGCAAGCACAGACTTTGCAAAGTTGAACATCTTGCATATCAGTAGAGCAGAAATTACCAGTTCTGTTGTCTTCACCCATAAGAGCAAGTGTTAAAAATGGAAGAGTCTCCTGTAAGTAGGTAAATTACTCCTTCCGTCAATGTGGTAAAGAAGCGCCCTGCTGACCAGGGGTGGTCAATCAACCGTGTTTCATCAGAATGGTTGCAAAAGTTATGTTTTTTCATAAGATAGTCTCTCTGAGAAAAAATTGGTTGGATCAGCTAGGATCACAGATAAAGGAAAAATGATGACAAGCAGAAAATTGTAAAGCTTTGAAAAGTTACGAGCGGTTAGAAAGCATCTAGTACGGAAGTCTTTGGGTGACCTCACCTAGCTGCTGCTAATGTTCCAGCAGTAATAAACAGTAGCCATTTCCCTTGTCCCTCTCCTTTGGGATTCTCTGCTGCAACAGTCGTTGGTATATGAATTCCCATAGTTTATAACAAAGCTATTGTCTGTTATCACAAACACAGTGACATTATTACAGAACTTACCCTGCAGCAAGATATGAATTAGAGTCAACCTTAGGAGACACCAAATATTTACTTTAGAAAACGAAAAGATATTATTTCATAAATCAAAAATTGTTCCCTTGGACTTTAAAGGAAGTTTAAAAGCAGCGTCAGCAATTACAAAGTACAGTGTATCATGCCAAACCAATTGAATCCATGGCTGAGCCATCGCTTGTGGAGTCCCACCTCAGCACGCTGCCTGTGACAAAGTGACTGACTCCCATTGATGGGAATCTCTGCTTGCCATTCACTTGTGTCTTGTAGAGGACAGAGAAGCGGTGTTCAGTGGAAAGGCTAAAGCCATTTGGGAAATGAAATGATGTTGCGCAGAGGCGGTGTTTAATGAGCTGGGGCAGTCCCTCTTGTGTGTCAGATGTTCAGAATGTAAGAGTATTTATCTCTCTTGCCATTACCTATCTTTGTATGCTCTTGTATGCATTTCATAGTCTCTTTTTCCTCCTGCCCTGCACATTTGCTCCCGGTGTATCTCTAGATGATCCTTTGTTTACCTACGCTGTCATAGTGCCTTAACTGTGGAGTTCTCTGCACTTCTCCCCTTATATTCATGGGAACTGATTTAAGGAAAGGAGATGATGGAGAAATTCATTGCTGTCCCATCCTAATCGAGGGAGGATGCTGATTTATATCACCTGGGAATATGGACCTCCTTGGAAAACTCTGTTGTCATCAGTTAATGCTGCTCTGCTCAGCACCTTGACATCCCAAGACATCCCAGACCTAGGATTTTCTTCCAGAGAATCACTCTGGAAATTGACCCATGACCCCAGTTATGTTCTCTCCTGCTAACACAGTCTGGCCTCGGTGAGGGAGTTTTTTTCCTTCCTGTTCTCCGAAGCAGTGAAGAATAGCACTCTGATTAACAACCACCAAGTCTTCTTAGAAGAGCCAGGTTTGGCCTTGTCCATTGTTTATGTTCCTTGCACTGGAGAGTAGAAAGGATCCAAGAAGAGAACACATTTGGCCTTTGTAGCCATAAGGGCACTAGGGCACATTTCTGGCTCATGTTCAAGTTGCTGTTCACCCCTACCCCGCGGCCTTTTCTGCCAAGCTGCTTTCCAGCCACTCAGCCGCCAACGGCTATTGGTACATGACATTATTCCTTCCCAGGTGCAGGATTTTGCATTTTCTGTTGTTGAAGCTCATGAGATTAACATGATTTAGAATAAATCAGAAAAAAATTAGCCTGGAGATCATCTAGTCCGCAGGCAACTAAGAAGAAGGTGACCTATTATCTCAAATACCTTAAGGTGAGGAGTCTTGTCTCTTCTGGAAGGGTGAACTGCAGCTGGGACCCAAGCCAGCTCCATCAGTACGCAGCCCATCCCCATTCACAGCCCACACCTCTGTAGCAGAAGGAAAGGTGAGTGGCTTTCTGATGTAACGCAAAACGCATTCACTCAGTCCCCAGTACACAAAGACAGCTCATCATTGTATGCCAGACTTCAAATAGCTCATGCTGCTGTTCCTACAACCCCTCTAAAACCATCTGCTTCACCAGGGACTTCGAGGTCTTAAGAAAGAGCTTTTCACTTGAGCTGACTAGAAGAATTTTGCGGTTTTAAACAAACACATGCCAATGGAGAAACACAGGAATCAAAACTAAAGTTGTACAGTCACAAGGGCTGGTGAACTCCCCAAAACTGTTGTAATGTTGACAGCAGGAGGGGCAACACTGACTGTGTCCAGGAAATCGGACTTCATGACTCCTTGGCTTAACTGTAGCAGAAGTGTCACAGATTCTGTCCTGCATTTGGCCATTCGGGACAGGTGAGAAAGAATAACCCGAGGGGAAGAACTCCCCACTGATATCAGAATAACTTCAGAATAAATTCAGCAAACATCTGGAGGCAGATACAAGTGGGTTTTCCATCAGCTGCAGGACCCATGCCAGACACCCATTTCTTCCTGTGGGCTTCCTCTCTAGAACAAGCCCAGCGAGGAGAAGAACCCCTTCTGGAGTTGCCCTCCTCAGTCTCTGGTTCCATTGGTCACCCAAGGTACTTGATGGTATGTGATGAGATACAACAAAGCCAAGAGATAGACCAAGGGATAGTGCCGCTGTCCCCTCACCATATTATGTGCTCAGAATGCTGCTTGACTGGCTGGTAGAGGTGTGTTGCACGTTGACTTGGGGACAGAGACCACCATTCAATCCTGTTTTGACAGCTCACATTCCTCTTGTTAGAAACCCTAGAGCTGTGCTTGAGTACAGCTAAGGCTGAGCCCTGAAATGACCCAAGTCCTCTAAGGGCAGCAGGGCAAAGGGCCCTTGCCTTTCTGCCAGGCAAATGTGTTCCGTAGCTGGAGCATTTGGAACACCTCCCATTTTAGTCTATGAACCATTCTGCCTCTCTGCTGAGCATGTTTAAAGTCAGGAGAGGATTTGCAACCCTGCCAGACTCACACAGCAACTCACAAGTCAATGCAGATCTCCTTGAGCACCAGGACACCCACAATCTTCAGGGTTTTCCTGGATGTCTTAGCAGAGAGATGATGACCATCAGCAGAAAGGTGCCTAATCAAGTAAAGGTATAAGATAAATGCAAGTAACATTGCATTGACTGCAAACAAAACGGGTTTAAGGAGATGCTAGTCCTTCTCCCCAGCCCTTGCTCCCTCTGTGAGCACTCTGCTGACATAGCTGCGTGAGGCAGTGGGTGCCGTTATACTCACAGCACTCTGAGATTTACTCCTGGTTATTAACCCTGTTGTGGTCCAGGTATCTGCCCCCACTGCACTGCCACAAGTTAGAACCCACTGGATCAAAGCTGATGGAAGGAAGGAGAGGTGCATCTACACTGCAATCACCCTGATTCACCTCAGCCTATTTGATTAAGCTGCTGATGAAAGCAAGTTTGCGCAAATTGCCAGCCTGAAGTGTCCGCAGCAATAGATGTCCAGCCCACCCTGTGCTGCTGGGATGGTGAAGGGACAGAGGAGGCAGCTGAGGCAGGAACATTTTCAAGAGCTGCGGCAAAACCTGCTGAGCTCATTTGCCAAAGTCCTCAGTGGGGAATTATACTGCCAGCAGGGCTGGGCCAGCTGGGGTGACCCTCACACAGCCACCCTGCACGGACCTGGCAGACACCATGGAAGAGCGTGTGGCTTCCTGCAGCCATCCGATGCCCCGACATTTTCTCTTGGGACAAAAAAATCCTGAAGTTGTCATTGTCCCCAGAGTATTCTAGATACTGTGACATGACTTCTTAAC